>JAIPRM010013851.1:0-11124 GCA_025469315.1 Stegophylla sp. TES_Ste_2020
TATTCTAAAATTGGACGAACAAGAGCGCAGTATAGTATTTTCCAGCAAACTGGGTCATTAAATTCTTGGCAATTTCTATAAATGAATCCTAACATCCGCATCGCTTTATTATGAATAATGCTAATATGTTTAGTGAAAGTGAGATCATTTGAAAGAGTAATTCCCAAATCTTTGATAAATTATACTACTTTCAAATTATTTTTATTTATCGAGTAATTAAATAAGGTAGGATATTTTTTGCGGGTAAAAGTAATTTGAAGACATTTTTGAATATTCAATGATAGACCATTTACCATGTACCAACTATTAAAACTATAATACAATAGGATAATTTTTAGCCATAGAGGAGAAATTTTTTGAAATTTTATTAATCTGGGATGAACTTTCATTTTTAGATTCTGAGTGGATTGAAGAAGCTAATGTTTTTACAATGATGTTTACTATATTTTTTTTCGGTCACACATTTTCATAAAGTAAAAACTGCCCAAAAATTTTGATTAGCGATTTTTCAAATCAGAATTTGGCTCTGAGGCCTAGATGGTACTTTAGTGAAGTCATTTTTAGACATTTTCAATTATTTTTTTTTTTTTGAAATTTGAGAAAACAATCTAAAATTTGACAAGAATGCCTTTATACCTACTCTTTTTTTTAAAAATTCAGACTTTATGAAAATTTAAATATTGATAGGCAATAATATGAAGATAATGTTAATCAAAGAAAATTTTTAATATAAATGTTCAAATTTAAAACCGCGTTCAACATATCACAATTCATAATGATGGAAATAAATAAAAATATATAACATTATCATATATTCTGTATGCAAATTACAAACAAAATTATTTAGGTGAAGTATTCACGAAAATTTTCAATGAAATTCATTACAAAAACCGGAGAAAAAAATATAAATTTTGATTGTGATAGTTGACTTAGGCATTTATTTGACGCCTTGTAAAATTTAGCGCTCTAGGCAATTGCCTATACGTCAATCCGGCCCTGTTGGTGGTACATCATGTTTTATTTCACATATTATTAATTTTAATTTTTGTGTGCGGTAAATTGGTCCACCGATACGATGCCAGCAAGTCAATCAACGACAACCTTTTCTCTGTTTTTATAATATAATATTAACGTGTTGTGAATAAATGGCCATTGTACCAGTACTTTTATATTTTTGTTGTAGCCCAATACCTGGTAATTAATTAAAAAAATGTTTTGAATACACAACAGGTGTCGTATTTAACTGATGGTTACAAATAGTACAAATTAGTATGAGCAGCTATACTACGGGGGCTCGGGAGTTCCATTTCTCAAAAATCGTTAGAACTTACACGATTCTTTTGGAAATAATAATAATAAAAAAAAAGTGTGTACTTCACTCATCGGGGTGTTCTTCGCACGTCGAGTGGAATACTCTTGACGGGCGTATTGAATTTTAAAGAAACGATAAATTATTTCTTCAATAAAACGATTCTGAACGGAGCTTCAACTAACGCACAATAATAATTATCAGTTTTGAAGAATCGAACTTAAATGGAGAACTATAAATTATTTTGTTACTTACAACATTTACGAAAAACTAAAATTGATTTTCATTTATTCACATACACCTAATGAATACCCCATAAATAATTACAAATTACAATAAAATATGAGCATCATAATAAAATATAATAAAATAAAGCGGCTATAATTATCGTAAATCAACATTTATGCACTGTAACATATTTTTTACTTATGTTTATCGTGGCACATGTCGTCAGTCACGGTTAAAAAAAAATGCAAAATATTCGTATTGTCGGGTATGATTCGAACTCAGCACCGTTAAAACGGTATTGTTATCCCATTGCACCACACTAACATCGTTGACCGTTGGATTAAAATAGTAGATATTTAGTATAATAACTGAAAATATTGAATTTTCAAAAAAGAATAAAATAATTTGAAAACTATTGATGCACGTGAATTTCAATTTATACCATCGTATTCAGCGTCGAAAAATGCATAAGATGGCAAAAAAAAACATTACGCACAATCCTTTTGTGTGTTAATTAGAAACATGGGCGCAACTAGGTGGGGGCTTAGCCCCTCAAAACCACTCATAGCCCCCCTAGATTTTTTGAAAATTGCCAAAGATTAATGTATTTTTTGGAAGGGGGGCTAAATCAATAAATAATCATTTTAGCCCCCCCAAATATTTTGTTCTAGTTGCGCTTATGATTAGAAATATTTTAATAATTTGTCTGTATTTTCTCCAATTTTTTTATTCAATAAAACCCTTGTTAAATATTTAACTATTCGTCCGTAAGAAATTTTATTACACCAAAATATTCACATTGAAATTCTCTATTTAGGCATCAAATTTCAAAACAATCAGTTTGGCCAATTTTCTTACATGCTAGGTCGTGCAAAAATGAGTGAACATTTTTATGGCCGACGGTGGTCGAGTATAAAACGTATAAAACGCGATTACAATATAATGTAATGCTCACGTTTTAATGGACGCTGAGGACGAGAACTGGGTATGGCGCGTACGCTAAAAAAATGCAAAAGCGAGCAAATGGCTTGGCACATTTTTATAGTTCCCGAACACCAAACTGGTTTTTTGTCATTTATACGCAGACGGTTAACTGTAAAACGTATAACGGGAAGTTTGGTCGGTCATGTTTTTACAATGATGTTTATTCTTTTTTTTTTCTGTATACAACTTTTCGTATAGAAATACTTGCCCAAAAGTTTCGATCAATAACTTTTTGAAACCGGATTTGCCTCTAGATTGTACTTTAGAGAGGTCATTTTTTGAATTTCTTAATTTTTCAATTTTTTTTTTTTTGGAAAAAACTACCCAAAATTTGACAAAAACGACTCGGAAACCATCATTTTTTGATCCGAAATTACTTCAAACTGGTATAAAAAAAAAGTTTACTAACGATTTTAGAGGTTTTTTCAGGTCAATTAGACATATTGTATGTCAGTGAGATCATATTAAATTTTTAAGTCTAAATAACAAAAATCAAAAATTTTATTAAGTGCATAAAAACTAACAAAAAAATGAGAAATTTCCGAAATTTTCAAAATGCTGTACTTAACTCAAAATTGATCGAATCTTTTTGAAATTTGTTCTCGTAACTATTTTTAGTGGTTGGTGAAAATTTCAAGTCCCAAGCTGCATTATTTTAAAAGTTATGTCAAAAAGTAATTTTCAATTTTACAGAAATTGCGGTAATTAGAGATACTGATCGAAACTTTCGGACAAGTATTTCTATACGAAAAAGTGTTTCCAGAAAGAGAAAAAATAATAATAATAAACATCATTGTAAAAACATAAGCTTCTTCACTTCGTTCAAAATCTAAAAAATTATTGTAAAAACGTTAGCTTCTCCACTTCACTCAAAATCTAAAACAAATTATTACATAGTTATTAATTTGTTTATAAACTAAAAGAATTTGTGCAAAATAAACTAAATTACCTTAAAATGTGTGTGTTACAATTGATAGCCCATTAATGAGGAGTCCTTATTGACGACGAGGCTATCGAATACCTACTAATGATATGTCAATGTCAATCTTATTGAGTTCTATGACAAAGGATTACAGAAATATTAACTGAGAAACAAAAGTGTAAAAATGGTGAACACTTATTTACTTGGCTTTACTTGTTTGAATCGTCGGTTTATGCGTAAAACTAAAATCACAAAAAGCCGGACATACTTCGTACGATGGGTATTCTTCGCACGACGATTGGTTCTTCACACCTTGGGTGTGAAACTTTAGGTGGATGTATTTAATTTTAAAGAAACGACAAATCATTTTTTTAATAAAACGATTCTGAGCGAATGTTTCAAACACTAAAATATAATAATAATAATTGGCGATAGAGATATATTTAACAAAATTTTATTTAATACTGTTGGGTATTCGATATTTGTGTGTGCATACGTGCGCGTGTGTGTATGAGGTAATAAATGTCTTAATAAAAATAAAAACACAATAAAAATCTATTTTTATAAATTAATAAATGGTCAACCTCTCAGTAATTAGTGTAATTGGCATTTTGGTCTTCTTATGGGAATCTCTGGGCTTTGAGCTATTTATAGAATTAACTTTTTTTCCAAATATAGATATATTGAATAAAATTCACTGGATTTTTTCAAATAGCCAGTAATTGTCCAATATTATTAATAATTAGTAACGAAGTAATCCATGTTTATTTTTATTTATAGTATTTGATATTTATAGTAATTTTTCCGATTTTTCCCCCATAAAAACCTTCTACATTTTTCAATTATTCGTCCAGGAAAATTTTCTTACACCAAAATATTTTCCATGTAATTCTCCAACTATGTATCATAAAGTTTCATAAAGATCGGTTGAACCATTTATTTTTTACATGCGTTTAATTGTGTAATTTTTGTATGTAATTATTATATGTGAAGAAAATCATGCGCTTAGAAAAAGTATTGAGAATTTTGAAAAATTACCTCTCAAAAGTACCAACTAAACAACATTTCCAATCTATAGAGTTACTGATCGAAACTTTTGGACAAGTATCTCTAGTTTCACTAGAAAAAGTGTTTCCATACATACGAAAAAAAGAAAGAAAGAAAATAAATCACATTAGATTTTGTAAAACCAATACATTTTCTAATACGTTATAATTTCTAATACAAAACCAATACAATTTTTTAAATTCTCGCTATTGCTCAAAATCTAAAATAACAAAAAGTCCGTCGAAACTTAAAAAATATGGAACAAAATATTTCGTATTATACGTTCCGTTCATTATTTAATTTTTAATTTACCTATTTTTTAAAATTATAAGTTACTAATGCATAATTTACAAAGCTATTTGAATATAAAAGCTTTAATAAAATAAAGGATAAAAGATATAGTAGTGAAGACAACAATATAGATGAAAGGAAGTTAGGATAGGGTAACCATGTTTAAGAAAATAAAATACAGGACAAAAATATTTTTCATAATATCTTTAAATAAATAAGTATTTATTACATATATATATATATATATATATATTTATGTTTTTAAATTGTGACAAAAGTATAATTTTTAAACTACAGTATAATTAAATTTAAACACATAAAAACATTATTTTGAAAAATATAAAATAACATGATGAAACTAAATTGATACTTTTTAAAATTTCTTCAAATCCTTTATTCATGCATATATTGTATACTTTACTTTCTAAAAAAAACTTGTTAATTCATTTTACGATTATAATTAATTTAATGGTATCGAAAAGATTTCTAGATTCTTACATTATTTTGTTCAATAATTTCATTTCAAAAATTTCAAAAATTTTAAATCAACAGCAAGTCAAAAAACCGGATTAATATGGGACAAACTTGAAATTACGGGACAAAAAGCGTCCTGAGAGAAGTTTGTCAAGACAACAGGACACAGAGCCGCCGAAATAAAGGACAATTCTGTATAAAACAGGACGTATGGTCACCCTAAGTTAGGTCAATCAAGAGAAAGCAAACGAGAGATGAAAAGATTTCTACTTGGATCGAGGAAAGGAATTATTAATTGTAATGTGAGATATATTATATAAATAATATTATATAATATATACTTCACAAATGACCTCACCTTGGTGTTTGGTGCATAAAAGCGAAAAGAATTGAGGTAGAGATAAAAGTAATAAATAAAATATAATTATAAAAAAAAGAGCCGGATACACTTCACACAATGGATTATCTTCCCACGACTGGTATTCTTCGCACCTCGGGTGTGAAGCTCTTGGTGGGTGTGTTAAATTTTAAAGAAACGATAAATCATTTTTTAAATAAAACGATTCTGAGCGAAAGCTTCGAATAATATATAATAATAATAATTGGCGATAAATAAATATTTAACAAAATGTTATTTAATAATGATGGGTATTCAATATTTGTGTGCGTGCGTGTGTCGTGTGTGTGTGTGTGTGTGTGTGTGTGCACGCGCTCACGTGTATGTATGAGGTAATAAATGTCTTAAAAAAAATTTAAAACACAATAAAAACTCCGGTAATAACATATTTTGACAATTTTTCGTCAGATTTTCCGTGTTTTTGAAAAAACTATTGGGAAATTTGAAAAATGACTTCTTTAAAGTACCATCTGGGTGTAATTATGAATCTATAAAGTTACTGATCGAAACTTATGGACAAGTATTTCTATACGAAAAAATGTTTACAGAAAAAGAAAAAAAAAATAATAAACATCATTGTAAAAACATAAGCTTCTTCACTTCGTTCAGAATCTAAAATAGATTATGTTATGTACTCAAAAACCATTTATTATCTCCTTTTTCAGATTTATCTGAGTCTACAGTTTTGTGCTGACTTTTCGAAACAATTGAATGTTCCGTCATTAGAATGTGAATGTGCTCCATCACAGTAGTAAATGGAATGTTTTCTACAATTATTAGATTGACTTCGCAATTGTTTTGTTATAATTTTGATAAAAATTCGAAATGTTAATTTGATTGTTAACTATTATTATTGAACCATTTAGAATTTTACGTTTACCGAAAATTCAAATTTTTTTCACTTTTCTACTGAGCTCTACTTATGTTGTTTTCCAAGTGAAACGAGTTATTACTTTCAAATTTAAAATGAGACCATAAAATTTTGTCGAATACATCAAGTGAGCAAATGTATGCATGGTCTAAGTCAGCAGTTTTCTCAAAGTGTATTTCGTGGAACCTAAGAATATCCACATTACAACCAAAAGGATTCAAAAATTCTATCTTGATTTTTCGACTTGCACTTAAACTGAACGGATGCAATTCTTAAAATATATTGAATGCTCATCCGGACTTCAGAATTTAACACTCAAATATTATACATTTATAACATTAACTCCATTTTAAAACTATTCAAAGTAATGTCATTAACAGTTCCATTCTTTATGTATTATATTTGAATCGATAAAATTAAATGCATTTAAGGTATTATCATAATTATTTGTTTTAAATTAACGATTTTAATTTTGATATTTTTTTCTAGTCAAGCATAATCTGCCGATTCCGGGTTTTCCCGATAAACCGGTTTTACTCATGAAAATAATGAAAAAAGGACCAATTAGTCACTGTACAAATTGTGTAAAAGTTTACAAGTCTACACTCGAACTCTTTGGTTTAAAGTTACAAATAGAATAAATATATAATATACAAGTTTTTAGTAAATGAATTTGCTTTTGTATTACACTATTGTACTACTTGTTACTTTGTTGTCTTCGAATCGGACTATCGGCGAACCGAGACTAAACCAACATTATCATGCAAACAATTTGATATAAAATTAATTATCACAGTCTCATAACTAAGGCTATGAATTTGATTCAGCAAAACCTTAAGCAATGCATTACAAATATCAAAAAGTTCATTTGAAATACCAAAAAAGTTAGTATAAAATGCACTTGAAATTGTTTTCAAATTTATCGAAAATCACAGTTTTAAGAATTCAAGAAATTGTCATTTTATAAGTAAGAAAATGTCGTACACGGGAAAGCACCTTATTCGTATACGGAAATACTCTTTGTAATTTCAGTGTATTTTAAAGTCTTCCGTTACGACATATAATTATAGTAATAAAAGCGTCTTTTTAAAAAAATAAAACTCAAAAAAATATTAAAACCAAAACTATATTTTATCCCTTTGTCTTAGACAATAAAAACATAATAAAATTAAAACAAAAATATAAAACTCAGGAAAAATAATACTAAAAAAGACTTGACGTCGGAGTCCGACCACTCGGTTCGACAAAATCCCTTGTCGAAACGAGTCTCATACCCAGACTGACTTTGGATCGTCTTTTTGGATTCAAAGACGACCCAAAACGAACGTAATCGAGATCCCACTCTCTAACGTCACCTTTAATTATTTAATTATTATTATTGTCTACTAAAATCTTAAATCAACACCCTTGCAATTTTGCTTAATTACTAGTTCCTATACATTAATTTTTTGTGTCCCGGCAGCATTTTGCTTCGTTGACGAATTTTTCTTACTGGCTAATTCCCATGGTTTAAAACTACTTATTTGGTTAAAACTTACACTATAGGTATTATATATACAAATACTTTTACATATGATATATTTACATATTCTTAATAATACAACAAAAATTTTTATTTTAGTGTTCATACTGATTTTACATTTATAAAAATTATTTAATTTATTTTAGCATTGTGTGAAAATTAAGACAATTTTACTTAATAAATTAGGAAGTTTATTATAATTACAAAAATAAACTTATTTTTTACTCGGCCAGTTTTATATTCTGCTATTAACTGAGAAAAAGAAAAAAGATTGACGAGAAAAAAAAATGACAGAAAGGTTTTTTTTCATTTTCAATTTTTTCTTTCACCAAAATGTTTTTCATATTATAGTCCACCTTTAATTTTAAAAAAAAAGATCGTTTTAAAGACGTTTTTAATGTTTTTATCAAATTTTTTGTAGTTTTTTTCCAAATTTTGAGAAAACTATTAAGAATTTCAAAAAATTACCTGTTTAAAGTACCATTCAGAAAATAATTTTGATTCACAAAGTTACTAGTTATAACTATTGGACAAGTATTCCTATACGAAAAAATGTTCACAGAAAAAAAAAAGGAAAAATAAATAAACATCATCATAAAAACACTAGCTTCTTCGCTCCACTCAGAATCTAAAATTTTGATTTAATTTGATAAAATAAAATACCGTAAAATGTACTAAAAAAAAAATAATAATAATAGGTAGCATAAAAAGGTAAATAAATATCTAAAAAGTTTTAATTGTTAAGAAATACAGAATAAAAGTTTTGAAATAGACTTTATTTTTACATGACTTAAATTCTATGTTAAAAAAAATAATTACGTTTTATAAATTATCAAAAATTATGTACTTTCATATGAAATTCACAGCCCATAATATGGGCTATATTATATTATAATATGATATTATTATATTATAGCATTATTATAATATAATGCTGCATTATACAATTATATAATTAATGCAAAATTACAGTTGATATTGGTTGAAAAATCGAATTTGAATCGACATTGGGTTCTGCCAAGCATAAACAACTATTTTCTAAGGCTTCCCTGGACGTAAAGATTTCAGAACCTCTGGCAATCTTAGTATCCAAAATGATTGCAGTATCCAGTCGACTTTTTAACTTTATGACTCGTTGTCTTATGTCATTACTCGTCACACGTGCCATTAAATACATAAACTAAAATAATTTGAGGGCTTAATCATCGATTAGATTATTTTTTGGTGATTTTAAGTTTCTACAAACTCTTTGTACCCCGATCTTCACCCAAGAACTTACAAAAATGTAAAATCTGTACATTAAGCTAAGCAGAGGTAACAATATAACAGAATATTAAAGTAATGTACGATATTTTTACAAATTAATAAGTATGTATAATTTAACTTACTTAATAATAATTAGTATAATATTACATTTAATTTTTAAACTAATAACATAACTATGTAGTATGTTATTGATTTTTTATAACTTTATTGAAATATAGACCTGAGTACAAAAATAAAAATATGAAACATAATAATCGCCATAACTGCAATAAAACCATAGTGTAACACAAAAGTCCTGAAAGAAAAAACAATTCAGTATTTTCAAAATGATTAACTGTGTGAAATAATACAATGAATAACAATGATGAAAATTATAATATACAACTAACCAGGCCAGTGCGCAGGATTTCATAATGAGGGGGGGGGGTGCGTTGAAAAAAAAATTTATAAAATAGATACAACAATAATTAGAAAATAGTATTTATAATATACTATGTATGTTCATTTTGATGTTATTTCGAACGGCGTATCCAGCGTGTTCGTATAACGAACGTCTCACTGTGAACTCACAATCGTTGTGTATGATTATGAGTAGGGCCAACATTTGTATGCATTTGCATATTTTTATTGATTGTTCCAAAAAATAGCTAATTTGGACCAAAATTTATTTCGTATACGATTCTGTATACAAAATTTTATTTGGCATATTTTTGCATATTTTGGAGTTTTTACACTTTTTGGGCATATTTTAAAATTTTTGTGCATTTTTAAAGCATATTTAAGCTTTTATACATTTATAACTCAACAAATTAAGATATTCCACGGAATAATTAATTTTTCAAGGTTTTTAAATATCAGAATACAGCACATCCTAAGTGAACTGATAATATACTAGATACCCTTGATTCACTCCTTTATCGTTTATTTTATCTATTGAAAAATTTAAAAAAAGCCGGACATACTTCGCACGACGGGTGGGATTTTCTTGGTAGGTGTATTGAATTTTAAAGAAACGATAAATCATTTCTTCAGTAAAACGATTCTGAACGAAAGAAGTTAATAATATAAGAGAAAAATAAATGCGAAAATTCGGAGTGCCAGGCTGTAATTCAACCCGGTACTGTCGCGTGCAAGGCCGGATCCATTTCCACTAGGTCACAATACATTACTTGGCCTTGTAGGTGAAATAGTAGGTATTTAGTATAATAATAACCGAAAATATTGAATTTTTAAAATAGAATAAAATTGTTAGTAAACTATTGTTGTACGTGAATTTTTATTTACACCATCATATTCAGCGTCGAAAAATACATAAGATGCAATAAAACATTATCAACCTTCAGTAATTAAATGCTTATAATATATAGATATTTCGTAATATCTGTCTGTATTTTCTCCAATTTTTTTTTCAATCAAACCCTTGTAAAATGTTTAATTATTCGTTCGTAAGAAATTTTATTGCACCAAAATATTTGCGATGAAATTTTCTATCTAGACACCAAATTTCAAAACAATCAGTTCAGCCAATTTTCTTATATGTACGTCAAAGTACGTAATTTTAGGTAAAACTAACGAATTTCGTCGAAATTCTAACTTCAAACGGGTATAAAAAAAAAGTTGACTAACGATTTTTGAGGTTTTTTTAGGTCAATTAGACATATATATATATCAGTGAGATCATATTAAATTTTCAAGTCTTAATATCAAAAATCAAAAATTTTATTACATAAAAACTAACAAAAAATGAGAAATTTCCGAAATTTTCAAAATGCCGTACTGAACTCAAAATTGATCAAATCTTTTTGAAATTTAT
>JAIPRM010013852.1:0-11124 GCA_025469315.1 Stegophylla sp. TES_Ste_2020
TTAAAATTGATTTTTTTAACAAAATTACCAAAAAAAATGCTCATTATTTATTCATCTCAGAATTCCCCCCTGTGCAGTATCTTAATTCCCCCCTAGGGGGGAATTCCCCACCGGTTGGGAACCACTGCTTTAGATTGTCCGAGGTGCAAACGGTAAAAAAAAAAAAAAATAATAATAATAATAATAATATATTACTATTTTACTAACGTATAGCAAAACGTTTGCCAACCACCTATGTACCCCTATATCCCTCCCTCCCCCCTGCTTATAGTACTTGGCCAGCAGGTACCGTTACACAGGTAACCGTTATACGGGTACTTTGGCGTAAGCGTGCCGGGGGGAGGGGGGTATAACACAATAAACCACCTAACCTTAACAACCCCCCCTCTCCTCGATGTTGCCGCCGCCGCCGCCGCCGCTGCAAACACACCTACGTTCAACCACACACAATCATCACCGCACGACTTACTACTATTACCCCACGATGATGATGTTATATGGCTATTACAGCTGATAACGGTCCACTACTACCACCGTTCAACAACAAGGGGCTTTGTGCGTAAAGGGACTATAATACAATATTGTGCATGTAAATTCAGAGCTGGGCCAGACACACTCGAAAATATCCCTGTTATATTATATTATTATTTCACCCCGTGTGATGGCGAAAGTCCAGGACAATATCTGCAGAGGTCACAATGTCTCAAAGACCCCCAAAAGTGAACAATTGTTATCCCTAACGAGATGTGTACGTGGCGTTCGTTTTTTTTTATTTTTTTCAATATTTAATATACATTTTATTTACAATATAATATAATATGCGATCACGTTTTCACTCGAAAACACTCTTCGACAACGATTCTGAATCTGGGTGGCGCGGCTTCCACGGGGAGGCGTGAAAATATTTGCAAACCACGACACGATTGATTTAATCTCAAAGGGAGTACAAATGTTAATAAATTTTTATGTTTTTCTATTAATTACCACTTTTAGCAATGATCCATCATCAGTTAATGTTCTCTCTCCTCCCAAGTATTGCAAGTACAGATAAAATGCTATATTAAATTGCATTGGTATAGACAGGAGGGAAGACGACAATGGGTTCCGGACCGCTTCTCCGAAATTTCAGTCTGAATAATGCAATTTACATAAATAAAGACGAACTTCACTGTCGAGCTTTGTATTGCTCTTGTAACTACTAGGCAGATGATAGCTTTTCGAGAACAAAATATCAAATTTATAAATCATTATAAATTCACATTGAATAATTGATATATATATATATATATATTTAAGTCGTCACCTTAGACTTTCCTCTAAAAGTCCTAGTCCTCTATCACTTGTTTTTATTTCATATTTCTCTATTATTCCATAATAATATCATCTATCAACTCATCAAACTAGATGTAATAATAATTATTATATTAAGCTATAAAACAAAATAATAAATAAAATTAATTTTAAACAACATCAAAAATATAGTGTTGAAAAACTTTCAAATTTTTCTCGAATACATAATTCGAACAACAACAAATTATCGACGAATACTTATTCTTCGACAAATATTTATTTTGAGTATGATAATATTTGTGAAATTAAAAAGATTATAATATAACAATACACTTTCAGAACAAATATTTAACTAACGTAAGTCAAGTGTAAATTTAGTTAGTTTTAATATTATGTACATTGTACGTACCTACTTATTATTAGGTACCAATAACTTTATCGTGTTTTCTTAAAATAATTATTATTAATTCTTTTCTTAATTTTTGTTTGTGAATATTATAAAGTTTATGATTTGAGTAAGCTTTGAAACATTATATTTAATGTAAGATTTCAGCGCGGGCCAATGAAAAGGGTCAGGGATATTCAGGGAGGACAATAGCCCCGTTGGTGACCCCCCCCTCCTTGGCGCCGCCAACAAGGACCTTTCTTTTACCCTAAAGGAATTCCGATTAACTATTAACTATTAACAATTTCAACCTAAAAGTTCATGTGTACATTTTCGCGGGCGTTTCCAATGTTAACATTTCTCGTAATTACAGTTTTAATAATAATTATAGTGTTCGGTTCCTTTTTTACAAATTTATACTCAATTGAAACAGCATATTGATCAATAATATTCAATAATATTTCGGACTCTATGGAGTGAGAGAGTGCCATTCGTTCATTGTAAAATAATATGTGATATTTAATCGACGCCATTTTTTTTTTTTTGTATTTTTTTTATAATAACCTCGTTTAAGTTTCATAGGTTATAGGGGACTCATTGGCGATTTCGTTCACGTGCCTCAGAGATAGGAACGTAGCCAAAAATGTACACTTTAGGTGGCTGAACTTTGGTAAAAATCGATCTAGGACGGCTAATGATGTCGACGTAACTCATAGTAAACAAAACCGCACAGGTCCAAACATATTGTATAAATTTAAAGTTCAGAAACGAGTTTAAAAAAATACGTCTTATTTCAAACATTATTGTATCCAGGCTGGATCAATCTTGTAAAGAATACTTTTATTTTCTATTTAGAATATACCAATTCGAATAAACGGATGAAAAGTTATTCAAAATACGTATTCGAATACTTTTCAAAAAAAATATTTTCAGAATATTTTTTGAATACTTGAAAAATTATTCGAATACGTCTGAAAATATAATTTTTTTTTCATTTTAAATTTTTATTTTTATAATCTCACATGAATAATTATCAAAATGACTCTTTATTTACATAATTATATTAATTATAGAATATTTTGTTACGATATTTGAACGTCGTGACTTTTTTCAAAATTTTTATGTCATTCTGTTTATATTTTATAAAAAAAAATTATTTTTCTTTCCGAAATAAGTGTTAAAATATAAAATAAAAATACTAAAAGAATATAATATTCAGAATACGTATTTGAATAAATTTTTCAAAAAAGTATTCAAATACAAAAAAGGTATTAAAATAGATTTATTTGAATACTTTACCAGTTCCTGGGTCAGACCCTCAGCTACGGCGAGGGGGGGGGAGCAGCATCGTCCTCCCTTAATCCAATCGTTGCACCCCCCCGCCCCCAAAAAAATTAATTAAAAATATAATATTAATATTGTTTTTCGTCTCGTGTCTCTCTCTGAGACTTTGAGACTCTGAAAATTTCGTTTCGTTTCGTGAGTCCTGCGTACTGCAGTTTTGTGGAAACGTCTAATGCAATAATAGCGTCGCGCCTACACGAATATAAAATATTGTCGTCTCGTCGATTGTTGAAGTTCGAGAGGACACGTCGTGTCACGAACTACCCGCCGCCGCCGCCACCGTAGGGATCACGCACCCCACTCATTCGCCACTATACCAGCAGTGGTTTTCAACCTAGCGACCCTTGGCGACCCCCATTTTTTTTTTCTCCTTAACGCGATCCTTTCATTTCTGAACGACTATTGTGTTTTCTGTTCCTCTGCTCCTTCAATCACTGCTTCGTTTTAAACAACATGCTTTTGATATGTCCATACGAATGTTTTTAAGTTTCAAGTTAAATTTGCATTTATACTTATATAATATATATTTGTGGATTTTTTTTTTTTTTTGTATAATTTTAATAGGTGGGTAAATTATAATTTAATTTTTTTAAATAACACACTTTTTGGCAACCCTCAAAATATCATTCGCAAATCACAACCCCCGAGTTTGAAATCACTACACTACGCCGCAAATAAAAGAGGGGTACATGTGAGTTCCGTGTGTGACACGGGGTGACAAGACAGACGAGTACCTATTACAAGTCGTTGTTATAATGTTACTTTGGACAGTCACATAATACGTAATGCTCGTTACCTGCAAACTCGCTAAGGCGTTAATTTACACGCTTTCATGCTTAGAATATTATTCTGATCGATTGCAATGAATATTATTGTAATATATTACTACCTCGTAAACCGTTTTACAAAATGTGCAATGTTTTTATTTCAGATGTTTCCAAACCGTGGGTCGCGACCCAAAAGTGGGTCGTGATTAAATTCTCGGTGGGTCACGTTAAGTTTTAGTTTCTGGGCGTAGTGAAGAAACTAGTTTTTTCACAATGATGTTTATTTTTTTCGGTATTGTACTTTAGGGTGTTTATTGTTCGAAATTCTCAATAGTTATTCAAAATTTGAGAAAAACAGCCCTAAATTAGACAAAAACGCCATTGAAACTTTACATAAATTTAAACATAAACCGCAGATAATAATATGAAAAATATTTTTGGGGAAGAAATTTTTTTTTTGAGTAAAGAATCCGCATGGTGTGAAGTATGTCCGACTTTTTATAAAATATAATATACAGTTTTTTTTTGTAATATTCATTTAATTGTATATACTTATATAGGTAATTTTAAATATTTATCACACATTTTTTATGATAAATAAATGAATAATTAGAGTTATTACACAGTTGTACATATTATTCGATAACAATTTTAATAGAGAATACTTTTTTTTTATCCAATATCTTATTCAAGCAAAAAAAGAACATTTGGTTATTGTTGTGGGTTGCTAAAATTGAAAAAAATGACCAAAATGGGTTGTATCAAAAAAAATTTAAGAACTTCTGGTTTATTTGAAACCGTTACATCGAGTCGAAAAACTGTGACGGTTTACTACTTCATCACTACATCAAACTTAAGTTGAAAATTTCTGACGACGTAGGTATCAAAAGTATACCAAAAACAATGCAAGAGATGTGTTTTTTTGTTAAGTGGAAACAATTTTTGCAATATTCACTTCAAAGAACGCGTTTGCTGCCTAGTTTTCCGAACGTTCCATATCTACCCCGAAAAGAATAAAATCATATTTAAGTTCAAGTATAAAGGGAAAAGAATTAGATAAATTTATTGGAAATGATATATGTATGTTAATTTTAACTGTTGATTATTAGTACTTCTTTTACTGTTCTCGCTAAGAAACATTCTGATATAAAAATATTATTTACACTTGATAATATTGTTAATCTCTTTGCACATAGGTACAATGTATGTAGATATAGTAATTAAACATTTAAATAATTGTTCGCTCTATACTTTTTGTAAACTATTTAAATATGTAATTGGACGAGAAATGAAAATTGTGGTGAGGGGAGGGATAAGGGATAATTATTGCGTGGAAAAATATAATCAATATAACCCTGAGCCACAACGACACGACGGCATCGATCCTCGAACGATTCGTGTTTATGCCGCCGTGCTGTTAGTCGTTATAATAATAATTAATAAATTAATATAATAACACGGTGAGACCTCTGAATAGTAAATACTCTAGATCAATTCTTTTCGACCTTTTTTTTTAATTATGACCCCAACCCAATTTTTATTTTTTTGTAATGCGACCCCTTCAATTCTTGATAACCAAAATTTTACTTTTTTTTTTTACTTCTTCAGTTTAAACTATTACATTTTTAACAGCATTCTTAATACTCATGTCTTAAGTCAAATGTTCGCATATGTCTTTAAGTATTTTTATTTAAATAATTATAATTACAATAAGTAAAAGTAATTGCAGTTAAAAACAAAAAAAAAAATTTACAATAATGTTCATACGATAATAATGTCTTAATGGGAAACCTGAACAATTGACAACCCGTCATCGAATAAGATATTATACAGCATATTATTGTATAATTAACAGATAATTAAATTTTTTTTAGTTTATTTATTAAATCAGTGTTTCTCGACCCAGGGGTGCCCCATTCCCCATGGGGGACGTGTACACATTGCTGGAGGGGGGGGGGGTAAGCGCAACAGTCATCACAAAGTAAAATTTTTAAACAATTTAAAGACAAAATTAAAAATTAATAACGACCGTTATTGGGTACCGATAACGGATAAAGATTACTTATTTAGTCATTAAACATTATACCACTAATTTATTACTATAATTGGTTATTCATTGATTATTCCAATATATTATTTATTCTTATTTATATTTTGAATTATTATTATCAATAAAAAAAATGTTGCCATTCCGAATATTGTATAGTATTATTTGTAAAGT
Organism: Stegophylla sp. TES_Ste_2020; assembly: GCA_025469315.1. Classification (NCBI taxonomy): domain Eukaryota; kingdom Metazoa; phylum Arthropoda; class Insecta; order Hemiptera; family Aphididae; genus Stegophylla; species Stegophylla sp. TES_Ste_2020. Next base: position 6,008 of record JAIPRM010013852.1, read on the forward strand.
GCACAAAAAAGATGATACGTTTTTTTTCCATCTATAGGAGAGAGAGAGAGAGAGAGAGAGAGAGAGAGAGACAAAATTTTTGAAAATGTCCAAAAGGGGGCACAGAAAATATTGGGAACCACCGTTTTGAATAATATGCTTTTGTATAATATAAGGATATTCCACTTTTTTTTTTCCGACCTTCAAAATATCATTGACCACGACAACTTCGGGGCGCTAGTGATCCCCAAATCGGAAACCTGTGCTCCGGGTCACTGAAAATTCGGTCCGCTACTGAGAGGTGGTTAAGTATGCGAACCCGCGTGTAAACCAACCAAACGGCCGGAAACCAAGGGATGATTATTAATAGTAGCTCTGGCCGACCGCCGAGCCGAGCCGAGTGATAAACTATTTTCAATGCGACGACGGGTAAGGGCGTTTAAACACCCCCGAACGCCTACACTACTCCAACCGAAATTACTGCGAAGTGCCAACTTATGGCATAATAATAATAATAATAATAATAGTGATAATAATAATAATAATAATAATAATACGATATTAAAATAAACGACAGACACGGTACATTTAACCGCGTGGTTTACCTGCCTATATAATGATGATAATATTATAATAGAATACCACCGCAAACGTGGGCACGAGTATGGGGCGTCGTTTTATTATTTATACTTATAATATTCATAATTTCATCTGCACACACACACACACACACACACCCACAACGCGCGCGAACCGAATAATAGATTGGAGAATAACCTTATTGTGTACTGTCGTGACGACACGAGTACTCTAACACGTGGTTATAGGTATTTATGCGATTTCATTCTGAGGGTAGTGACCGGAATGATGTTATTCACCCCACCCCCAATGGGGTGCTCAAGTACTTTTTTCAGGTCTTGTTCCTTAGCTCAAATCGAATACTTGGATCTAATTATTATCAAATTTAGTGCTCGGATTGGAAAAAATTAAGAGAGGGACATATAAGTCTAAAAAAAAACATATATATATATATATATCTCATATACCCGTGGGGTGGTTTTCGAAAAATTAATAGGGGTAAGTTAAAAAATATTTGAAAAATAGAAGCCCAATTCAAGCACTGATTATATTTTTATTGTCATTGTCATTGTCGTTGAAAATAACGGCTCTTGTTTTGTTTTTGTGCGTGTTTTTAGGTACGAGACGTTGTACAGCGGTCGGAAACGTTTCAAGACGGACGGACTGAGCAACCTCGAGTACCAGGTGAAGGAGCTGAAGCAGTTGCCGGTGTTCACGTACCTGTTGGTCGACCTGACCGGCACGAATAGCTGATGGACGATGACGATGTGGCGATGGCCGTTCGGTAACCAAGCCGCGTAGGTTAACCGCGGTCGTGGTTAGTCTAGTCGTCGTCGTCGTCGTCGTCGTCACGTCTCTACTGCTGACACTCACTACCGGTGTACGAGTCCCGGAGAGCCCAGAGTGTATGTGTGTCCGTCCGAGGAGGAGGAGGCACGTTTATTTTATTACATTTTTTTTTTTTTTTTTTTTATTCAAATCACAAATAGTATTTTTACTCTTTTTTCCATTTTTTTTTTTTTTTTTTCTATTATAAAAATGCTAATCGATGTACATTATTTTATTATTGTTATTATTATCACGAGGGATTATTGTCATTATCATTAATTGGTTTTTTAACACGCGCAGTGTTATTAGATAATGAATACATGGATATAATATAGACCTGTGTAAATTTTAGGATTTCGCAGGACTCGGGCGATTTGTTTACACATTTTATGTGATATTATAATATACGATACGGATTACAAATACTATACTATATATTGCGTTCAGCGTTGCACACGAGTACTACGGTATAAGCGCACGACAAAATATTATCAGATAAAACGTTTGAAATGTAAACAAATCTTACTGAATAAAAAATAAAAGAGAGAGAGAGAGAGAGAGAGAGAGAGAGAACACAGTTGGTCAGGACCGCGTTTCACCAACAAAATATTACGTCGTATCCATGTATTTATTATCTACGTATATATGGTTATACCTAACCACTCTGGCGCGCGTAATAAAATAGTAATGATAATAAAACCATAATGTACCGCCAGCGTTGTACGCGATCTACGATCTACCGATATCGATCGACCCGTTTTAGATCTCTAAACCAGATGTGCTTTTAAACTAATAATGATGATGACGCGCGTGTCGCACGGACCACGTCGACTTGTAATATTTTTGCGCACATCAACTCGTCCATCAACAGGTCGCCTTATTATAATATATTTACGCTTTTTTTTTTTTTTAGGGATGGGTTCTCAAACTCTTCGAACCCTCTCGAACATTTTGTACAGTTCCAATAATCTCTAATTACGTGTATGTTAGAATGTTCGAACGGTTTAATCAAAACAGTTTTTTTCTGAAATTTTAACTTTTGTTTGTTTTGAAAATGTCTATTCAAAAGTTTAACAATTTTGAAACTTAAAAGTATTAAAGCATTTAAAGCATATAACTTTTAAACGTTAACTTAAAATTATTTTACTACTATTATAGTTTTCCTGTTCAAATCAATTATGGATAGATAATTTTTTTAAGTTCGAAAGTAGTTCGAATAAAATTCAGATTCGAGTTCGAGTTCGAGTTCGAAAAAATTAATGTTCGACCCATCTCTATTTTTTTTTTTTAATTTTTTTTTTTTTTTTTTATTTGTTGTACGCGTCGCGCTTCGTCGGAAACTACATTTACGCGTCGCGAATAATGTTCGCCGAAAAGCGAATTAAAATAATGAAATTCACAACACATCATTTCCGCGTGTCACATTTTCGGGCGAATTTTTTGTTTTTTTTTTTTTTTAATAACGTGACTGTCTGTTTTAGCGCGTCTCGTCGTCGGGTCGACCGAATTCGGAAAAATTATTTCTCTTAACACGATCGAATAATTAGGTCAATGACGAATAATAATTTTTAAACCCCCCCCCCAGAAACGTATCGTCGTAGATCGCATACAACACTCGTTACAATATTATATTATTTTCGTTATTTAATGTTATTTTTTACACACTTATTATTATTATTATGATACGTGTTGTGTTATAATGATAATGATCAGGGTCGTGTGTGCGTTCCCTGACATGGTGCTAATAATATTGTATTAATTATCTTGTAATATTTATTATTATTATTATTATTATTATTGTACTAGCGATCGAATTAAAATTTGGAGGGGGGAGGGGCACGCGCCGCGTATTCCGGGCACATCAGCCCGACATCAGCTGTATAGGTTAGGTGGGCATATATCAGGGGCGTAGCCAGAGGGGTGGCCGAGGGGACTGAAGCCTCTCCCGAAAATTCAGGAAATCTTAAATTATTATCTAATTAGTTATAAATAATATAAAATATGGGATACGGTAGGTAGTTGTTGAAAAAAGTAATAAGTGATAAGATCAGAAGGGATAAAAAAACGTTTGACGAAGACAAGACAAAGACACAGAAAAGAAGGGGGGTGTTATATATTTTTATCATTTCCTTTAGAAAGAAAATCAATTTTTGAGAACGGAGAGGGGGAAGGCTATTATTGTCTTTGTATCCTTTACTAGTATCTTGAACCGTAGGCGCAATTAAGGAGGACTTAGGAGATTCAGCTACCCTTAAAAAATCACTCGGATCCTCTTCCCTATATTTTTTGAAAATAACCGAAGGTCGACATATTTGAGCGTGTTAATATTGTTAAGCCTTTGGAGAACTAAATCAATCAAATAAACGTGTTAGCCCCTATAAAATTAATCCTAATTGCACTAATGTATTCAACTGATCAGCCCTCCCTGGAAACAATTCCTGGCTACGCCACTGACATACATATATATATATATATATATATAAATAGCCGGTTTCCACCAAATGAAAAAAAAAATTGAATAGCGTCGAAATTCTATTGATTAATAACAATAATTAGATCTTTGATTATATAATTATTATTTAGTCGGAATAGGAAACTATATATATTATTTCGAAACTTTTTAACGCCTTTATTGTAGTTTTTCAGCTCATCGTTTTCCTAGCCCTAATAATAATTATTGGCACATCACATAAATGTTTCTATCGGTAATTGAACAATACGTCATTTTCATATTAATTATTATTTGATAATGTTTATAGTCGACACTTATTGTCGTCCTTATTCGAGAGCTAAAAAGACCGTTTGAAAAGGATAAAGGGCGATTTCGGCTAAAAACGGAATACAGACTAAGTTCGAGATTTGGGCGGAAACTCGAAAGGCATATTTTTGGACGGAAAAAGGGGTTGATGGATACGCGGTTATGAAGTCGGGCAGGGTTGTTTATTATAATAATAATAATAATTATATTATAACGGGCAGCTGGTAAAAATCACGATTTCGCAAACCATTTGCAGAGCGGTTCGGTCGTTGAACGCGCAATAAAATCGTGTAACGCCGATAAGTCACGCAGGGTACGACCGTACCCCAAACACTATATTTTATGGTCCTTAATCGTTCAAAATCGTAGTGTAGTTATTTATTAATTTTTTTTTTTTTAATTAATACCTTACCCGACACATTTAATTTATTTATGTTTTTCGAAAAAAACATAAATTTTACACGCCAAATCGAATATAATAACAACATATTATTTTGAAATCAAAACAAATAACGGGAAAAAGAAATAATTTTGGTTTAAACGTTATTCATTGTATTATCTTCGTTAGAAATCAAAACGTTCTTAATATTATTATTGTTTTACGTTTTGTCTTTATTAGAAATTCAAACGCTATGTATATATTCTATTTTTGCGTTATTGGGATTAATTAAACGTTATTAACCTTTTTTTTTTTTATTTTACCTAATTTTGGAAATTCAAAAACTGTTCACTTTTTGCGTTTAATACTTCATACATGTCCATACTTCGCACGATGAGTGAACTTCACACGACGGGTGGTATTCTCTTGACGGGCGTATTAAATTTTAAAGAAACGATAAATCATTTCTTCAGTAAAACGATTCTGAACGAAGGAAGTTAATAATAATAAAAAAAAAATGTTAGAAAAATGTCCAAAATTTTTTTTCGCATTTTCAAAATTTTCTTACGCCAAAATCTTTTTATAAGATTTTCT
>JAIPRM010013853.1:0-11123 GCA_025469315.1 Stegophylla sp. TES_Ste_2020
GCCTATAGATTGTACTTTAAAGAGGTCATTTTTTGAATTTCTCAATTATTCAGTGTTTTTTTTTTTTTTTTGGAAGAAACTACCCAAAATTTGACAAAAACGACGCGGAAACCATTATCTTTTGATCCGAACTATATGAAAATTTAAACATTGATAGAAAATAATATATAAGAAAGATTTTGGCGCAAGAAAATTTTGGAAATGTGAAAAAAAAATTTTGGACATTTTTTTAACGTTTTTTTTTTCTCATTTATTTTTATATTATTAACTTCCCTCGTTCAGAATCGTTTTATTGAAGAAATAATTTATCGTTTCTTTAAAATTCAATACATCCGTCAAGAGAATTCCACCCGACGTGCGAAGTACACGCATTCTTTAGATTTTGATTGAAACGAAAAAGTCAGCGTTTTAACAACGATGTTTGTTTATTTATTTATTTTTATTTTATTTTATGTGTTGTTCGCGTTTTCTTATATAGATATACTTGTTCAAAAGTTTCGACCAGCAACTTTTTTGAATCACAATTATATGCTCATTTAGGTACTTTTAGTAGGTTATTTTTAAAGTTCTTAATTTGGCAAAAATGGCTTTAAATACTCCATATTATAGTCCATACTATAAATATCTAAAAATAGATAAACAATTATGTGATAAAAATGTTTAAGTGAAGAAAATTTCGAAAAAATGTGACAAAAAAATGTTTGCTTTTTTTTGCTTCAAAGTATTTAAGTAAAATAATCATATAAACTGAAGCTCCACTAGAATCGTTTGTTTGAAGAAATTATTTATAATATCTTTAAAATTTAATACACCCACCAAGTGCCGAGCGAAGAATACCCATAATGCAAATTAATATGGTCGGATTTTCAATTTTAAAAATGTGTCATTAGTCTAAATTTATATGGGTGTAAATATTCTGTTTTGTTTCAATAATAATAGTATGTAAATAAATAAACAAGGAAACCTCTGAAAATCATACTTCACGCAAATAGGTCATTCGTAAACGGTACAAAGAATAATATACGTTATAAAGCTATATTGTGACAATGAAAGAAATGTTATTTTCAACAAAAAAACTTATTATTAAATTAATAATAATAATATAACAATAATAAGAATATATAAAATTAATAATATAAATTAAAATTTTTCTTTTCTTTGCATGCAACGTAATAATATGATGTTAAAATTTCATCTCCTCTAGGGGAGGCACGCCACTTTGGAAACCGCTGTACTATACTTTGATTATAAGTAACCGATCTCTCGTATTATATTTCTTTTTTATAATAAACTCGCACCTATTGTTGTTTTTATCGCGGAAAAACAACACGGTTTGTTGTTGACTTGCAAACAAGTATTTATAATACAACAATAACAATTTATTCAATAACAATAATATGCGCTGATATCGAATTTCATGTTTTTTTAAAAAAATCCAATTTTATTGACGTGTAATGAATCGCATTATCGCACAACAGACGTGATTAATACTATCATATTACATTAGTAACGTTTAAATCTTTTGTACAGTCGATTTATATATATTCGTGTAAAGACATTATTATTTTTATCATAAGTGGAATACACACGACTGTTATCACTCGATGGTAGAATTTAATATTCCTTTTTGTGCCAAATCCAGAAAACGTCGATTCCTTTTACACCAGAACCACACCTTTTCCTTTTTGCGCCATGTACAACAAATTATTATTTCAGTGTTTGAAATCTGTCTTTGCTCTAATATCCGATCGATTATAAATTATTTTTGATAATTTATTTAGAAAAACCACTCAAGAGCTCATAGATAATTGCTGATAAACCGAAATACCCCCACGTTGTATTGTAAAAAGCCGAAGGACATTGGTACACATTGGACAGAGCGAAGTTAAGGTGCCAAGAAGCGTAGCGACAAACGCCAGAACACGCAAAAAGATTATTGGCAAATTTTTGCTGTGAGATTGTATAGTGTCAAAAACACTATACAAATGGCAAATAATATCGATTTTCAAAATTCGACGGAAAGGGGAAAGGTGTTGTTTTGGCGGAAAAAAAATCTGCCATCAACGAGTAATTCAAAAGCCGGAGATACTTTTTCACCACGGGCATTCATTGCTCCTCGGGTGGGATTCATTTGGTGCGTTAAATTTTAAAGAAACGATAAAGCGATTCTTCAATCAAATTATTCCGAGTGGAGCTTCAGATTTTGTAACTATAAGACAATTATAAATAATAAAATAATAAAGTTTATTAAAATTACAAAAAAAAAATAAAAATAAATGGTGGAAAAAAATTGTTAAATTTTTTTTTATATCTTCAAAATTTTCTCCCACCAAAATATTTTTGCTTTATTATCTATCTATATTCAAACCGCGTTCGACAGTAACCATTACTGTGAATATTGCAATCGAAAATAAAACAAAAATATTTCGTTTTTGTTTCTCGATTATTCATAACCACGAATACTTAACCGCATTTCAGAGAACGAAATTTCGAGTAAGAAATACCTTCGAAACAATAAATCTGCTAATGAAACGAAACTTAACAATTCAAAATATTCGATATTAAATAATCAAATGACGTTTGAATCTCCACTGTCCGATCAACAGTGTTGTTTTTTTTTTTTTTTTAACGGCTTAAATATTATTTAATGTTATCTCTGTTTTGGTTTTATCAGGATCGTTAACTTTTAACTTACTTTTCTTTTTTTTTTTTTTTGAAACGCTTCAATAAAATAATTTGCAAACCTTTCTTCTATTCAAAAATTATCAAGAATTGAGCTTAGAAATCATAAATTTTTTTTTAAAGTTTAAGAAATGAAATTTATAAGATAAGATTTTAATTTAAGGAAGTTTTCGAAAAGTCAAAACAATTGGACATGTGGAGAACATTAAAATTACTGCCGTTAGCCAAGCCGTTAGCAATGTAGTGTGAATAAAGGACTATTTTTTAATGTAACGTGTTTTATATTTATCTTTTAATACAGTATTTATATTGAAATACAATGAATATATTTTAAAGCATAGTGTGAAAAAAAAAACGGACATAATTCGTACCAAGTATATTTTACACTGTTCTTTGAGAAGGATTTTCAAGAAACGGTATTTATAAAATAGCTATTCCGAATTTTTTCATAAACAGCAGTGTAAAATTTTGAATTTGAAAATTTGGATCCTAAAATAAAAAAGGTAAAAAAATTATTCGCTATTAAAGCTGAAGTTTAGATACTGCTATTAAAATTAAAGAAAAAAAAAAAGGGTTAAATTTAATAATGAAACTATGAATAAAAAGCGATCGAAATAATATTTAGTGGAATGTACTCAACTGTACTACGATGTTTATGACTTTGACGTGTTTCCATTCATTTAATCTAGTGAAACATTTCTGTTTTTATTAAATACTAATCAATCACGATGTTCCATCACTAACATTAAGAGGCTCAAAAAGAAATAAAAAAAAAAAAATCGGATTATAAACTTCACCACAGAACTACGACAAGTCAAATCTCATATATTTACGTTTTTTCAAATACTAGTATGTAATTCCATTGAAGTCAAACAATTTATACGTCTATTTCACATTGCGTTATTTCTTAGTGCAGTACTGTTGGCTAAATCGATTTGTGTACAGAACAAATGCGAAATAAATAAATCAAAAAGATAATGTTGTATACCAGTGCTTCTCAGCCTTTTATATACGGTGACACCTTAATTTAGTTCCATAAAAATATTGGCACACTAAATTTAGTTATTGTATTTTTGAAAAAATAATAATTATCATTTATGTAAATTATCACACTTATACGTGTTAACAATTAATTTAAAAAAAAAAAAACGGATTTCCTTAGCACTATGGGTGTTTTTCGACCCTTGGATGGGGTACTATTGGTGGGTGTATTAAAATTTAAAGAAATAATAGACTTATTTTTTACTCATCCAGTTTTATTATTCCACTATTAACTGAGAAAAGAAAAAAAATTGACGAGAAAAAGTATCATTACTCATATTATTGTCTTTTTGGTATCTATCTTAAAATTTTCATAACATTGAAATGTTATGAAAATGCATTTGGATGAAAAAAATAGTTTTAAAGGCATTTTTTTTAAATTTTATGTAGTTTCCCCAAATTTTAGAAAAATATTGAGGAATTCGAAAAAAAACCTTTCAAAAGTACCATCTATTTGTAAATTTTGATTCTAAAAGATTTTGGTCATAATTTTAGACAAGTAATTCTGTACAAAATGTGTGTAGAGAAAAATAAAAATAAGCATTATTGAAAAACACTAGCTTCTTCTATCCAGAATTTAAATTATAAATTTACATAGTTAAAGATTTTATATTTTCATAAAAAAGTTCACTGAATTATTTGTGATGATATGGTGTAGTGTAAACCTTTCTTTGCAGTATAAGGTTTATATAGTTTAAACTCTAATTTAATATAAATAAAAAAACGGAAAACGCCGAAAACGCACGCACAGTGTTGAATGCGTCCAAAATAATGTGCTTAATATATTTTAATGCAAATGGTCTTTATTAAAATGTTCACGAGGTGTGTAATTTAATTTTTTACATTTCCAGCGTCGCGTACTGTGTAGAATGTTTCGGTGGATTATTTTCAGTTTTATTATTATTTTTAAGAATAAAAGAAAAAAACAAAAACTTGAAAGCAGGGCCGTATTTAAGATTTTGCCGCCTCTGGGCAACAATATTTTGTCACCCCTATTCCTAACACAATGTATAAAATTCAAAAAAATTACATGTATTTTTAACTACTCGACCTAAAATAATGACGCCCCTCTCAAGTAACAGGGGGGGGGGCTATCGCCCTCCCGAACCACCCCTTAAATACGGCCCTGCTTGAAAGTTAAAATTAACGTGAAACGTTTATATATATATATATATATATATATGTATGTATGTATTTAGATTCTGGTCGGAGCGAAGGAGCATATGATTTTACAATTATGTTTATTTTTTTACTTTAAGATTTTTTCGTGTACAAATACCAAGTCCAAGACTTCAAGATCAGCAACTTTATAGATCCGAAATCGTAAACCGGATGATACTAAAGAAAGATAATTTTTCCAATTCTATATACAAATTGAGAAAAGGTCACTACGGGCCGCAATTAGGCGATGATCCCTCCCCCCCCCCCGTTTACACTTGATTCGATTACATACTTTGTAAGTACAAAAACTACAAAATTGCATCTCATCTCGAAAAATACGCGACAATAATAATATTATATTGTTAACAGCGTTTAATAATAATTATTATAATACTTTTGATAAACGTCACGAGCGTCATACGTGTGTTTAATATATTATAATACGTGTGTGAGTGCTCCATTCGAAATCGCTTTTCCCAAGCGATTATTGAGTCGTTCACTCGAATTTAATAATATTATGATGGCACACTTTCTGCCCGTACCCGGCGGCGTTCTACCGCGAAACAAAAGAGCGGCCGCCCGACGTGTGAAGAATGTTACCTTTTTTGAACTTTATACTTGCAAATTTAATTTGATTATAATATACGATAATATTCGCCGTAGCATGACGCCCCAAAACGGTGGCACATACAATATTACATCCGTGATATTTATTTCCTTTGAATTCAAAGTAGAACGTATTTTCCGCACTAGTTCGTAACGCGCTTATTGCAGGAAATATAAGTACGAAAATATTTTTGAAAAATCAGTTTTGGATTTATTTGAAAAGCAAGTGTCGTGGTTATTTTTCGTTCTTCGGGTGGGATAATGTCGGTGGGTGCGTTGAATTTTAAAAAAGCGATAAATAATAATTTCGTCGATCAAACTATTCTGAGCGTAGCTTCATAATAATAATTGTCAGTATTGTAAAAATACAAAAATACCTTTGAAAATAAAACACTGAGAACTGCAATAAAAAAATATTGAGTATTTCGAAAAATAACAACTCTAAAATGTAAATTCTGATTCAAAAAGTTGCCGATCAAAACTTCTGGCAAGTATTTCTGTACGAAAAAGTGTTCACGGAAAAATAAAATAAATATTATCATTATAAAAACATTAGCTTTTTCGCTCGACTGATAATCTAAAAAAAAAATCGCATTTATACGATTGTTTTCCGTTTAATTCGTGTTCGCATACAAATTTACCCCGATTTTATTTATTTATTTATTTATTTATACGGACAAAGTCCAATTTAACATACATTATTAAATAACAATAGTGACAAATTTAGTTTGTAAAAGCAATGAAGATTAAATTAGTATATGGTTAAATAGTATAACAACAAATAACATTTTAAAGAAAAAAAAAACATTAATTACAATATAGGCAGCATAGAGATTGCCAATTTATTTACATATAATATTAATAATTAAAACAAATTTATTAAAGAAAGAGAGAAAATATTTACTTGAATAGATTATGAACATTATGATAATTTGGCTTGAGACATTAAAATATTAATTGGGTGATTTTACATGTAATTCTGGGAGAACTGGTGAATATGAAATAAATGTTTGTTTAGAGTGCTGTGGTTAGGTTACTTTAAAATTTAATAGGCTTAATATAAAACAATCATCAATTTCATTATTTAAAAGTTTAAAGAGAAAAGAATTGTTTTAGGCAGTAATTTTACGTGTTTTTTTGACTGATTTTGACTGTAAATTCCTAAACACTCGTCTCGCTGATTCGCTTTATCGCAAATTATACTAATTTCCATATAAGTTTCTACAAATCAAATAATGAAATATATACTCTTGTACGGGGATAAAAGTTATTTAGCCAAAACTTATACGCGCTGTAGTCGAACTAGACTAGTATATTCACATATCGCGTCTATGAAATATGACCTCTCAATCTATATTAATGTAATTTTTTAACTCTCAAAACACTGTCCGTGTACGGAAAAACCTTGATAACCGATTTTTTTTTTTTTTATTCCGACCGATTCGTTCCCCGGTTAAGTAAGTGATATATCGTCGGTCGTAAAAAAAAAAGTGCAATTTAAAAAATGTTGAACAAAATTTACAGGACCCCCATTTGTCGTGCAATATTTTAAAGGTCACACAAACTCAACGCTCATATATTATATATATATATATAATACAAATAATAAACTATAAACTAATTCGATGCGTTTGATTGATAACGGTGAAATTTTCAAACTACACTTTCCGAACCGTATGGGTTATCGGACGTAATGGCGCAATAAATAAAAACAACGATATTTGAATATTGTTTTAGAATAACGCGCTCTTCAAAATCTTACACTACGAGTGCCTTTATAATATTTGATTTTAAAAACATGATCACGAAAAACAGTCGTGGGTTAAAACAATACCATTTGCCTATTAGGATGAAAGGTTTCTGTTAATTAAGTAAATTTAATATCTTATGCAAACCGATTTGACTGCATTTTTTTCTAATGATCATTTGATACTTTTCAAAACACGAATTGAATAAGACTGTAAAGTAAAAGATACTATTATTTATTGTTTCTTTTCTTTTTTTTAACATTAATAATCGTTAAACGTGTGCCCAATACAAAAAAAAAAAAAAAAAAAAAAAATGAGAGAGAGAGAGAAAGAGAGATCATACTTTTTGTGCGAGTTGAATGTTGAGGTGGGGAGCGTAGAATTTTTGGAAATTTCTCAGAGAGACGTGAACTTGAGAAATACGAACTTGGACCCTAAAATTTAGGCGCGAAGTATGTAGGATTTTTTTTTTACTTCTTACAAAATTTATAAAAAAAAAACTCAATTTTTTATTTCATTTACTTATTTACTTATTTTATGGGGGGAAGCGAATAATTTTAATTCTCGATTGCCACTATACCTATTTTGCCAGTGATACCTAAAAAAGGTCGGCCACCCCTTATCTAGATTCTAGATCGATTATATTTTGGATATTTTCAATCGTATTTTGTGTACAATTAAAAAAAATTATCGACTGCAATAAAATATTATGTTATCGATCACACTTTTCATGAGTAAATTTAGTAGTTTGTGGATTAACAGATGAGAAAAATAAAAATAAATAAATATAAAACAAACAAGCAAAACGAAATAGAACATTTTAGTATAGAAAAGTATAGAGAGTAATATTAAAACAGGACAGCGAATCAATATATTTGGTAATAGATTTTGAGTTCTAGTTTCTCCAGCCATTGGATAAATGTAGGAGAGGTTGTGAGCCAGTCGATTCTAGGTCCCCTATAGGCGTGGATAGGGCATTAGGAAAGCTGTCCGAAAATGATAGCCAGTTTAGTCAGAGAGAATAAATGGCAAACGCTTGCTGCTGCTGCTGCTGCTGCTGTGCGATATTATTGGTGTCGAATTATAACAAAATTGAGTGCACGCGCGCAACACATGGCGTGACAAACGCGCGCGCGAACCGAAATGTGTTAGAGATACAACGAGGGTCTATTATTTTTATATTCGACTCAAATTTCAGCGGCAGCTACGGAACACTTAAGGGCGTCCAAACTCGTGTTTTTACACCGACCTCTAGGTTCGACACTCGTGTTATGATCGCGTACAATTAAAACGTTTTCCTGTGAAGAGTATTATTTTATTGCGTGTTTTCTATCCAGGCGCGATTCTATTATTATTATTGTCGACGTAGACACATCACACTTGATAGTATACGTATAAAACTTTTACTACATTTACGGGCAATAATTATCACTAGGGTTCGGATTTAATTCGGATAAAAAAGCTTTTATTCGGTTTTAATTTTGAAAAGTGCAAAGTAACAAAAAAAAAAAATGTATTCTTCGCGCCTAGGGTGGGATACTCTTGGTGGGTGGTGTGTTGAATTTTAAAGAAACCATAAATCATTTTTTCAATCAAAAACGACGTTTCTGAGAGGAGCTTCGTTAAATCTACAATAATAATAATTTTCAATATGTTTAACAATATTATTGTTATTTAATAAACGAACAAGCCAAGTGTGCGATTCGTCATTCGTGTAAACAATGAAATTTGTGTAATAAGTTACTTAATAAGAGGAGTTTTACGAATTTTGGAACGTAAATTCGTGCAAAACGATCGATTTCGCTGTATTCCGACGATTAAAACAACCCTTACAGACAGAAATCAAAACAAAAATGTAAATAAATAAAAATAAAAAAAAAAAAAACACGTACAAGAAAGCTTAAAACAATAAATTCCTAATGACGTATAAAATCATAACAGAAACAGATCTGCGATTTGTTGTAATAATATAAAAACGATGTCTGTAATTTTAGCATTTAAACGAGTGTAAAACAAATTAATAATAACTAAGTCAATTCCGTGAACAGATGATAACCATTTGGTAAATCTGTTAGAAAAGAAAAATTTCTAACTTTGCCAATAGCAACTAGACGCGCGGTGGAACTTACTTAGCTAAAACACCTGCTTCGAATAAAAATTTATGTATTTCTCATACGTACGATCAGTGTTCACATAAAGACGTCTTCATATTCCACTTGCAATGGCTACAAAATTAATAAATCGTTTTGGAATTTTTCATACTCGCATTCTCCTCGGTCACTTGTAATTGTTCACATTCTTTCCTTTCATTTGTAAATTATTCGTTTGAATGGAAACCATTTTATTATTTTTGTTTTTTGTTTTTTAATACAATCAAATAAAGAACAACAATATTTTCACATAAAATACGTACTGTCTGAAACCAAAATAAAATTTATTCAAGTGCAATAACAATATATATATATATATATATTTGCGTTATTGCATTATACTTTTAAAAACGACTCGATTTCGAGTTTAAACGACTCAAAAAAACTGCAAGATTCTTATTTTCTGCAATTAGAGTGGTAAAAAAGAACAAGATTATTAATTCCTTTTTAAGATATAACAAAAATAAGTATGCTCATATTTCAAGTCACAATTTCGCAAAAAATTACTTCCAAACTCCTTTGAAATACGTTTGAAACAAAATCTTTTGAATATCCGAGTATTGTAGTTTTATATACGACGAGCAGTTTTATCGACATTTTGCTGGAACGGCTTAAAAAATGCAAATACATAACTTTCACTATCTCAATGAATATTTAAAATAATTATGTGAATAATTAACTATTTTAATAATAAATTGCCAGGAAAGTGAAAATGTTAATATTTCACGAATTTCCATCTTAGCCGTGTATTGCAATCCAGCATCAATTTTAAACAAGCATATTTAATTTAATTTAAAAATACGTCAGTTAAAAATCATAAATTAAATGTACCAAGGAATTAAAAATGAGTCACATCAGAAAAATTAAAAAAAAAAAAAATTGATTTTATTTCCAACATGAATTCAACTCTATTCATAATAATCCATCAATCCAATACCCTCGATCCAAAATAATTAATCAGTTACGACTAAATTGTAACTTTGTCACTCATTGGACCGTAGGATAATATAGAAAGGTGTGCGTTATTGTTATAAACACGAATGTGACCGCCATTTTCAATCTATTTGAAAAAAATTCAAATGGAGCATCGCTTATGGAAAATCGATTAACATTTCATAAAAAATTAATGCTTGCTCGCATTCTTTCAAAGGCGGTTTATTATTTACGAAGATTTTCATCTAAGAACTGCGACATTAATTTTAAACGTGCTCTTTTCGTATAATATACGACCAGAGAAGACGTTTTTCGAAAAACATTTCACTATTTCAAAAAGTGGAGATGAACCATTAAAAAAGCCGAACTTACTTCGAACGATGGGTGTACTTTGTACTTCGCATGACGGGTGGTATTCTCTTGACGGGCGTATTAAATTTTAAAGAAACAGTAAATCATTTCTTCAGTAAAACGATTCTGAACGAAGGAAGTTAATAAAATAAGAAAAAAAAGGTCCAACATTTTTTTTCACATTTTCAAAATTTTTTTTCGCCAAAATCTTTTTTATAGGATTTTCTATCTATGTTTAAATTTTCATAAAATTCTGATCAAAAAATGATGGTTTTCGAGTCGTTTTTTTCAAATTTTGGGTTGTTTTTTCAAAAAAAAACATTGAAGAATTGAGAAATTCAAAAAATGACCTCTTTAAAGTACAATTTAGAGGCGAATCGGGTTTCAAAAAGTTATTGATCGAAACTTTTGAACGTATTTCTATAAGAAAAATTGTATACAGAAAAAAATA
>JAIPRM010013854.1:0-11122 GCA_025469315.1 Stegophylla sp. TES_Ste_2020
CTTCGTTTAGAATCGTTTTACTGAAGAAATGATTTATCGTTTCTTTAAAATTTAATACGCCCGTCAAGAGAATACCACCCGTCGTGCGAAGTACACCCATCGTGCGAAGTATGTCCGGCTTTTTAAATATGCTATTTTGATACGTTATATGTACACAACTTAAATAAGCTATCTATTTCAAAATTTAAAACTTCCAGACTTAAATTTGAAAATTACATTTCATCATATTATGCTATTATAATAATATAAACACAATTTAAAATTATAGATGACCTTAAAAAACTGCAGCATTTAATACTGTTCGAAGCTGATTTAATTAAAGTAGCAGCTTATAATAAGTTATTGAAAATGTATGAGGTAACTATAATTGTTTTTTTATTTTCATAAAAATTACTTTTATAGGCAATAAAACATACTTAAAATAAATAATACTCTGCAGAATTTTTAATTATTTTACAAATAGTTGATGTAAGTACCTATTTTTAAAATTTAATATTTACGCAAGAAAATATTTTTCAAACTTAATTCGATATGTCAAATTTTAAATTATTATCATTACTATTATTTACGTTTCATTGATCCATAAAATAATTTATATTAAACTGAATTCAATTTAATTAGATTTTTTTATAATTAAGAGTAGTATTGCGAGCAAAATTCAAATGCCACAATTAATCCAAACTAATCTACATTTATTATTCGAGTATAGTTCAGCTTATTTTTCAATAATTTTTTTGTATATTTAAACTTTTTAAAGGAAATACAATTTGTAAACGGATGAGAGAACTTAAATTTAAAACATTCCAAATCATGTTTTTGTTTTACATTTTAAAATTGATAAAATTTATATTTAATTTTTAATTTTTACTTTAATTATACAAACAAAATGTATGTTCCATAAAATTTTGAATTTTTATTTTCAGGGTGGTTGAAACAAACGCATTTAAAAAATTAATTCATATATTATTAATTATCGTTCACTGTTTTTTTTATTCATAATAACATAATTTTATAGGAAGACGCGAATGGTAATAAAATAATTCCTTTAATCATTAAGGGAGCCACAGAATTAGTAAAATTTTACGGAACTGGACCTATGAAGAACTTTATCAAACTAAGACGTACATTTAATGAAGGCAAGTTTAAAAACTATAATATCATTAACTAAAGTGAGTAGGTACGAAATTTTTAAGTAATCAAAATTTGAAAATGTGCAAAAATATAACGCAAATTAAAAAACATAAAGTTTCTCAGAAATTATGGTATTTCCTCCTGACTTAACTTCGAGTCTATTTTTTTTTTTTTTTTTTTATGATAATTTATACAATCTATACACAACAGCACAATAAATACATGTGATGAGTGGACAAAAAAATAAAATACAGGTATATAACTTGATAGAAGAAGTCACCCAGTAGTGACACTTAGTTTGTGACGTGAAAAAAAAAGGAAGAGGAGACGAAAAAAAAAATTATATATTAATATTTTAACTATTTTTAGGAATGAGCTTTACAAATGAATGCATAAAAGTGATTGGATCATCGAAAATTGGCACATGTTATAAATTGAAAGCTCAGTTGCTCGAAGCGTACATTTTCAGTAGTCCAACTCTGGTCAATCGTAGTATGAGAAGACAATTAAGAAATACGATTAATGCAGCTAAAGAGAGACTTGAGGATGATAATACAATAGCGTTTTTGGAAACGAAAATAGCATGTGAAGTAAATGAAAAAGTTATTTCAAACTCTTAGAAATAATGATTTGAACAATATTATATTCGTTTTAGTAAACAATATCAATAATATTTTATTCTTTTTAAAGACATGTCAACAGCATTTTATCGTGGTTCGTTTATTAAGAAATATGTTTGGACTAGACCGATTCACGAAAACTTATATTTATTAGCTACCTACTATAATCATAATAGTTATGTAATAGCATTAATTTTAAAATAACATTATTTTTTAATAAAATTTTTATTTTTGATATATAAATAATAAAATAATAATACAATCATGTAATGTTTATTATTTAAAAAATGGCTGATTATCAATTATAATAAAAAAAAAATTGTAATTAATTGTTAAGTATCGAAATCAATAAATATATTTTATTTGATATTAGGCATCATTAGGGGAAAGAAAGAAAGGTCACTTGATCCTTCCTGAAAAGTAATTTTTATTAATTGACTCACGATACAATTTTTATTTCCCTACATATTAAATTTTCAATACAATTTAATAATAGCATTCCTTTACGTGACATCATTCCATAGTAGTAACTAATATGTAATAATACATCTATTAATAAATAAATTCTAACGTGATTTTATTTATATATATATATATATTGTATAGTTAGGTTTCCTTGATTTGTGTGGAAACAAATAGCTTTTACTTTTTCTCCTATAGAGCACCTAAAGATATTATAGTTACTTCAAAATGTACTACGCTATCCCTTCGCCCCATTAAAATGTTTATTTGGTTACCCTATAATATGCTACATACGAATTGCGGTATATTGTTAGTATGATAAAAATGGTTAAGTCATTGATTAATTCATAATTATTATAATGATAATAAAAAACATTAACGTATTTAGGTATTATATTTATTAATGGTTGTATAAAATATTTAATCTTTCGTAGATGAAATGGAAGCTACAGAATAAGAAAAATTATGTAAAGAGAGTAAAGAATATGTTTACGGGACTTTCTCATCGGAATATTGAAGAAAATAACATTAAATGTGTTGATGAATTGTTAAAGTTCGGTGAAATCATAATTGAAGTTGGATCATATATTGGAGAATATTTCTATTTATTAGGCAGAGCATATGCTGATGACGGGAATAATTCAGCGGCATTGGAGATGCTTAACGAAGCACGTAAGGAAAAAATCATAGATTCAAAGGTAATAATAATCAAAACTTATATTAATTGTCATTAAAATATCAGTTAAAAAAAAAACAACTATATAGAAAATAATTAAGTAGGTAGGTAATTTTATAATGATATGACATTATTCTTACATACCTGTATATTATAATTCATTTTTCAAACACTTTGAAAATTAATAATAACTACACTTAAATAATTACGTTAGAGTAAGATAAATCATTATTAAAATTATACATTTAATAATAAAATAAAATAATATTTTCTACTTGATGGTGTTAAAATTAGATTTTCTAATTTTATTTCTTTAACAATATTTAAACATTTTTCAGTGAGAAATCAATTAATGTTAGAAGTACTTTAATTTAATGCATAATGATTATTAAACCAAAATGTTCCCACGTTACGCAGCAAGTCGAGAGATATTTGATATTATAACAATTAATGGAATGTTGATCGTTTAATGTTATGAAAATAGATTATTATTGCTTTTAGTATTTTTATAAGGATATTAATTATTTGACAAACATGCAAACTCACAATATTCGATTACTCAACGTTGCAACTCTTATAAAAAAAAAAAAATACTATTAAATAACAATAGTTATTTGCTAAAAATATCTAACCGACAATTATAATTGTATATTATCTGAAGCTCCACTCGGAATCGTTTTATTAAAGAAACGATTTATAGTTTTCTTTTGAAATTCAATAGACCCACTAAGGATATCTCTTCGAAGAAGCGAAAGCGAAGAATGCCCACGGTGCGAAATATGTCCGGCTTTTTTTATCATGAATCGTTTAATAATATTTTATTATTTATTAAAATACAAATTTTTCTAGCTACCAATATGATGCCAATTTCTTAAATTTTTGAAATTCTGATGTTTTATGCATTTTAAAATAATTTTAAGTGCATTTTTATTGTCATTTTGACATTTTAAATGCATTTTCTAACGTTTTTACTGCATTAAATTCACAGCCCTAGTTATACATTGTTCTGAATATTATGAATCTATGTATTTTGTTTTATAGCGTCGTCAAACGAATAAAGAAGTACAACGATTTGTGGAAAAATTGTATCTATTCGAAAAAGCATACTAAGTATTGGAAATTTAATTTTTTTATAAACTAAGTTAAACTTTTTTTCTGTATTTATGTACTACATTATGGCGATGATAATTATATTAAAAAAATAATTATCGTATTCAGGTCAATAAATAAAATGTATTTAAATTAAATGACGTGAAACAAATGTATTTAAAATATAAAAAGTTTGTTGAAGATATATTTTTTAGAAATGTTTTTATGTTTCTTAAATTGAGGTTATTTCTATAATTATTTTTCTTATTAGGTAGGTATATGTGTTATTATAAACTTTAAAGTTACTTATTGCTATCCTATTAAATATTTTTGAAAATATTGGATTTTTACGGGAGAGTTTAACTTTTAATTAATTTATCTAGAACCTTATCTGAACTAACAATACATTAAACATGTTTTTATTGTTATTGTTAGAGTAGTTTATATTTTACAATACTACAAATTAATAAGGTGTTAACTGGTAAAATCATAAATTCGTAATAATTACATAATACGTTGGTAACTAAAATATGCCTCCAAGAGAATTTTATACTTAATACTTAAATTTGAATAACTCAAAAACTATTCGTTCGAATTATGATATGAAAATATCAAAATTTACTAAAAAATGCCTTGAATAAAATTCCGTAGTTAAAATAGAACAATGCGATTCGAAAAAAAAAATGTTGTATCACCACAGGACATACTTAAGGTGACATGTTAAAAAAGTTATGGATAATATAGTTTTTATGATAAGTTAAACATTCAAAAAGAAAAAAATGTAAATTTTTCCATTTTTACGGCAAAAAAAAAAGGGGTGAACATGCTTAGTGAATCACGCTGTATAACGTAGACAGGCTAATACTAGGTAGGTAAGTGTACGTTGGTGGGGAAAAATGTTCTATTGAAAAAAGAACTTAAAATTCCATTTATTTATAATACGTTAGTATAAAATAAAATTACTTTCAATACGATATTTTTGATCCAGTCATCGTAAATATCACCTTATAGCCAGGTATAGACTGCGAATGTGGCAGGAAATCCTCGATTGTCGATGGCCACAACAAATATAACAATGCACAGAGACCTTGAGGACTAATCAACAACTACTGGTATTACACTGTGTGTACACGCAGTGTGGTCGTCTTCTGTACCCTTTTCGGTCAGTGGGTTTAAATGGAAATACTATTTTGTACCTCAATTCATGTCAGATAAAGGTCAAATATAGCTACCGCGGCTTATAAGCACTACCGATTGAAGTCTACAGTAAACGAAAAACATTATTATATTTTTATTATTATTATTATTATTATTTTCACAATAAACCAAGTTATACTATAGGTACAATTGAATTTTTATTTGCCCAACCAAATTTTTTTTTTTTTCTGAAATTATTTTGTATAAACACTACAAAATATGTTCGCTCTTGGTAATTGACAGCGATAAATTTCCATCATAATAACACAGCAAAAAAAGCATTCGTATTAGTACGATTACAGTACGAAGTATTCGTATTAAAATTATTATTTAATTGCATAAAATATTGGTCGTTAAATAAACGAATAAAACAGAACCATTTTGTCATTTCTCATCATAACGCACTATATACAAATATTTGAATTAAATTCGTTTCGTTTTTTGATATGTACTTCGTACAAATTGTAAGTTCTAAAATGAGTAAATCAATTTATAATTTAAGGAGTACGCAGAAAATATTTAGTAATTAAACGTTAATTTAATTCCTGTGAATTAATTACTCAATGTATTGATTGGGCTTAAAAAATTCGAATACAAAAATAAATTTAAAATTCAATTGCTATTCATTACTATGTTTCTATAGTAACTTTTAACCGTTAATAATTGTAATAATTACGCTCGACAAATGCTGAGTGGCCTAACAACAAAAACATTGAGAAGTTCCCTAGGGGAAATGTTTTCTATATAGGTACAAAAGTCTGTCCCATCGATAAGAGGATTTTTTTTTTAACACGCACATTGTTTCTCGAAAAAAGGGTTCGGTTACATTGTTTCGAGGTATTAATGTCGAACAAATTCTTTTTAAGTCATGCGTATATTGTAGAAACACCAAGAAATCGGTAAGCAGACTACCTTCATATTTTCGAAGGAATAAAAGGAATAATGATCTATACCCACTTGACTATTTTGTCATTAGAAATAATTCACATACAATTTCATAATTATGTAATTTACAAATATCGTCAAATGTTTTGGTAAATAAAATTATAATAATATACATTTAATAAAGATAAAAAAACAATAACATATTAACATATATTTCCAAATATATATGAACAACAGTTTTCACCTGGCGGAAATTTAATTTTTAATATATATATATATAGAATTATTAATTTCTAGTTTTTAACAAAGTGTTTAAGTATATACCTAAAAAAATGATTGTTCGGAGAAAATTTGGCACATAACCGAATGAAATAAATTTAAATTAAAAATGCAATTCAATTCTCTAATATTTTCGACTATATTTAAGCAAATATATAGAATTCTATCGAATTTAGAAAATTTTATATTTATATACTTTGTATATATATAAAAAATTTCAGATTCTAAGTAGAATAGCGAAGAAGCTATTGTCTGCGCCACGAAAAGTGGTAGCTCATCTTCACGGGCCAAGTGGATTTTTCGGTGTAGTATTTATCAAACTTTTTCCAAATGTTCTAAAAATGTTTCTTTCTTTTTTTTGTAATATTACATTTTTATTTTAAACGCTGGATTACATGTGAGTTATTATTATTAATTTATCATATAAATATAATACAACATAAATACTTAAGCTTAATAACTATAATTAAATATTAATATATAAACACCGCGATAAAATAAAATCCTGGGTGAGGTCCGGGGGGGGGATGACGGTGGCCAACCGCCACTTTTCGTAGCGCGGACTATAGTGCTTTTACTTTGATGTTTATTTATTTTAGATTCTGAGTGAAACAAAGAAGCTAGTGTATTTACAATAATGTTTTTTTTTTTTTTGTTTACACTTTTTCGTAAGAAAATACTTGTCTACGTTTTCTTCAATAATACGATTCTGAGTGAAGTATGTTAATAATATAAAAAACTGTAACACACATTTTCAACACACCCACCGAAATTATCTGACCAGAGGAGCAAAGAATACCCATGGTGCGAAGTATATCTAAAGCCTTGTCTATACTTTACTTATTTTTGCTTTACTTTACTTTACTTTTTTTAAAGTATCTGGTTACTTATATTATAGATGACTAAATAAAGATGATAAAGCACCCTAAGTACAGCACACGAACAGATGGTGTTTACATTTTTATCATTGACATCGGGCTTACTCCCAAGCATATATTTTAATAGTATAAATTTTATTCTAGATGACGGCGAACGATATTTACACAGATAACATTGGACATGTCATAATTGACGTTAAACTGTGCTCCGGGTACAGTGACAATTTGTCACCCATGCTCTTATATTATTTTCTATTTAAACACTGTTATTATTATCATGCATGTGAACTATACAAAATGGTAGAGAGTCGACGGTAGAAAAGTGAATAATACAAATTCCTCAGGTATTATTTCTCTTGAACGCAGGGTGAGTTTTTATATGGAAATTTAGAATATATAGGTAAGAACCGCGGGTGTGGAATCACAAAGAGACTGACAAAATACTGCTTAAATAGACTCCGCGACACCGACGTGTGTATTATTCTGTGGTGTATTTACTTTTGTCATTGTCCATTATATTTCTCTCTCTCTTTTTTTTTTTTCATGATTTTCGAAACCCGGGTGACATTTTTGCTCAGATGACTATCGGTTCAGCTGCGTGTACTCAGACTTTTGCACGATTGGTTTCTACGATATATAATACAAAGTGTAACACACTGATGTTATTCCAGAAACGAAACGGATTTTATATATATATATATGTGTGTGTGTGTGTGTGTGTGTGTGTGTGTGTGTGTGTGTGTGTGTATGTATTTGAATTACGAATTTTAACTAATACAATCTATTATTAAAACTTATTCTCGAAATGAGTAATTCTGAATTCACATATTATAATATTATTATATTCATCTCTAAGTGATACAAGACATACTAGCAGTATGTTAAATCACAATTTTATTGTATTAAATATCGATATTGATAGATATTTGGATAGCAGCTAGACCATTGTTGATGATCACATTATTTCAGTATAGTTAAGTGCCTTAAAGATTCAATTGTTGTCATTGCTATCAACGACGTATATTTTAATGCATTAGAGACAAAAGGGGGGTGAGAGCGTCTGAACAAATGGCTCCGTCAAAGGGTCATATTATTATAGTTATAAAAACCTTATAAAAATATAGCACATCGATATCCTCACGGTTGTATAGTTATATTTTACTACTAACATACGTCAGATCTGTACATAAACAAGTTTAAAAACTTTAACTTGCGAGGGTGCTCAGTTCCTGTTTTTTAAACCATATTTTACGTATTTTAATGTAATTTAAAATATAAGAACTGCAATTTAAAATATAGCATAATGTAAACTAATAAGCAGTGCCGTCCCGAGCTTCTACGAAGTCTTGGCATAGTTTTATAAAATATATCACAGATATAAATACTCAGAACTCACTAGTCAGTAGCTACATAAGTACCAATCTACATTAAATGTAGACGACTATATATTTTAATCTTACGTAATCTTTTCCTTAACATATTAAGGTCGAAGGACGAAGATGAAATATAAAATTTTTTTAATGACAATTTAAGGTAAAAATATCGTGGACAAAAATATTCGGGAAAAAATCCGTGAAACCTCTGACGTAAATTGTATACGTAATTGAGTAACAAATTTTATTTAACTCGTATTCGCGGATCGCGATAAACGAGAAAATTTAATTTGGGATTTTCGCCCAAATTTCTATTCACATCGAATTTCTAGTACCGAAATATTGTTACACTAAATTTAGTTAGATTTTGATATTTCAGTGTCGATCCGCCGAAACGATGTCAAGTTTGAACCGAGTCTACGTGAATCTACACGATGATAAATTTTGCGCTTACATACAACAATAGGACTGATAGCTGACGGTGCGGGTTGATAGCAATATAGCTGCTGATTTCGATTGAAAACCGAAAATATTTAATCCGTTATTGTTGTTGTATTCGCGGAAACCATTTCGGAAACATGCGCGCTATTGTCTGTCGGGTTATGGTCGCATATTAGCAGCACTGCCCGTTGTCGTGTCAGCACGTCATCTTATCTCGGTGGCCGAGAGAGAAAGAGAGATTGACGGCAGCGATAATACTACTACAACAGGCTGTGTAAAGACGACGCGACGGTTGATTTCTCAAAGAATTCCGAGAAGTCACCGAGGGACTTTAACGCGCGCGCGGGCGGACCGTAGTATATACGTGAGCAGCGCACAGTAGTCGCGACCTTTTGTGTTAAGAAGCCGACAAGAAGAACAAAAATAAAATGATAAAAGACAGAAAAAAAAAAGAAGAGAAGAAGAGCGACTACCTATAATGTTTATACGCCTATGTACGTACACATATGTACGCGCGCGAGACGAGGGGAAAAATCCACGTCAACCCGTATTAGCGTACGGTCCGCCGAACCGTGTTTACTGGCCGATTCTTTTGTGTAGGCGAATGGTCAAAAACCAAGTGCTACTCAACTGACTGTGCGCCGGTATGGGAAAAACCATTTTTTTGGAAGAAACCGGACCTCGTGCTGCAGTCCGTCGCCGAAATCCGTAAAATATATTCGTACAATGTTATATACGCGCTATTATATTATACATAGATTGCAGTCGATAGTGTGTTGTACTCGTACGTGATATTTTGGCTCGCAGTTTTCGGCCACCGCGCCCTTGCAGCTACAATGAGATCTGGCCGGCGCGGCGATTCTATCCGATTCTCATGGGAAAAACGCTACATAATATTCTGTCGTATACTATATATTATATACCGGTGTGTGTGTGTGTGTGTGTGTGTGTTTGCATTGTAACTTTTAGCATCAAGTGGCTTCCACGGGCACTTATAATATCCAGGTTGTCGCCGAGTACAACCTGGATACACTCGAGTGCCGCGCAATTTTTATTTTATTTTTTTTTTTATGACATGGCACGGCACCCCGCTATTCGCGAACACTTTAACGGCTAAAAAACGGCTCTTCAGACTACCCCTATATGTGTACGCCGCCGCCGCCGTCACTACCACCGCCACTGTTTAGAGTGTGTATGGGACTGATCGGTAAATAATTAAAACGTATTGGCGACAATAATATTAAGTACACATCCAAAATCGTTACAATAATTGTTACGACTTCTATGAGTTCTATGAGCCATATGTATTGAAATTAAAACAAAAAAAAAAATATAGTTTTTAAATTTCTATAGGTACCTGTGTACACCATGTTTATTGTATTATATTACAAACCATTATTATAACGTTAAGATCACTTAATGTGTGTCGTTCATTTTTATATTGTTATCACCTTTTTTTGAAACTATATACATTTTATTAAAAACTATTATACACATTATGGTAACAATAAGCCGATGTTAATTTCAAACCGATTACTTGATATGAATTAATGTCATTCTACTTTTTAAAAACAGTATTTCATAACAAATATAGCATAATTAAACAAGTATATATCTGGTTTACAAATTGTATGAGAACAGAATTTACAGAAATATTATTATTTATTGTGTATTTTGACTGAAATGATTAATTTACTGTTATTGGGTATTTCTATCGTTTTCATTATTAGGGCGTTATTTTTTTAGATTCTGAATGAAGTGAAGAAGCTAGTGTTTTTACAATGATGTTTATTTTTTTTTTTATTATTATTTTTTTTTTATTTTTTTATTTTTTTTTCTTTCTGTGTACAACTTTTTGTATAGAAATACTTGTCCAAAAGTTTCGATCAATAACTTTTTGAAACCAAATTTGCCTCTAGATTGTACTTTAGAGAAGTCATTTTTTGAATTTCTCAATTCTTCAATTTTTTTTGGAAAAAACTACCTAAAATTTGACAAAAACGACTCGGAAACCATCATTTTTTGATCCGAATTTTATGAAAATTTCAACATAGATAGAAAATCATATAAGAAAGATTTTGGTGAAAAAAA
>JAIPRM010013855.1:0-11122 GCA_025469315.1 Stegophylla sp. TES_Ste_2020
TTACCTTAGGAGGTGATAGTGCAGTACTACTTGATCGCTTGGTGGGTTTGGAAGATTTTTGGGTCCCGAAGGATCCAGCCCCGCTAGGGAGCATGCGGATTATTATTACGTAATATGTGGCACAGGCAGAGACGGCGGTTCAAGACCTTTCGCGACGGCTACTGATAACCAACTACCTCTTCGGTTAATAGTAAAATATAATATTGGCTGAATGAAAAACTAATTTTTTTGTTATGATCACAAATTTTATAACAATTTTTAAGTAAAACTGTCTAGAATAAACTAAAGTTCTGCTCAGAATTATCTTATGAATGATCTGATGAAATGATTTGTTGTTTCTTTAAAATTCAATAATCCCTCAAGAGTATACTATCTGGGGAGTAAATAATACCCCAGGGTGTGAATAAGTCCTTTTTATTGGGAGTGAGGGGAGTATAGACCATTTTAAGTAGACTATTTTTGTGATTGGCTCATTTAAAATGTAATGTTTAATATTTTTAATTTAAAAGCAATGATAAACCATTGCATTTAGAAAACGATTCTCAATGAACTTTGGAAGATTACTTTGTATTTTAGAGCATTCAAAACCTAAACATAAACAACTGTTGAAATTTTCAAATCTTTAGCAAAGTAGGTAAATCATAACATAATAACAGAATAACCAATACTGATTTAATTATTATTCGAAAAATGATCAATTTTGATGTATGAGCCAAAATTCAAAATTGAAAAACGTGTAAAAATAATTCATTAAGCCAATATTTGTGAAATTTTTATTAAAACGACATAGACGATGAATTGACATCGCGACAAGGATGCCCACAGAAATTTTTACTCGAGGAAGCCAATATTATATATACATTACGATATATTTACAATATAATATATAAACTAAGTAGTTCTTAGTCATAAATGTAAAATTTTTGGAAATTTTATTAGTAGAGAATGAATTTTTCATTATTCTAAGTGGAGCGAAAATTTACGATGTTTATTATTATTTTATTTATATTCAGAAACACATTTTCATACTGTGAAAGTTATGCAAATGTTTTGACCAGCAACTTTTTGAATCAGAATTAGGCTCTAAATGGTACTTTAAAGAGGTTTTAAATTCACAAAATTTGACAAAAACACCTTTAACTTTTTTTTTATTAATTTAGACTTAATACAAAATTAAATTATAGATAGACAATAATATGAAGAATATTTAGATGAAAGAAAACTTTTGATATGTAGTTATTTTTTCTCATCAATATTGTTTTCTATTTTCAGTAAAGTTAAAAGTGGGATATAAAACAGGCTGAGTAAAAAACTATTTTTTTTTTTTGATAATGATAATAATAATAATAAACTTTATAATTTTTTAAGTAATATTGTTTTGTCCACTCAGAATAGTTTTCTTAAATAAATGATTTATTGTTTTTTTAAATTTAAACACACCCACCAAATCCTACACGTGAATCAAAGAATATGCATGGTGCGAAGTATGCATTTTTAATTACTCAATTATTTTATCATCTAATAATTTTGGTCATCTGCTCTTCTGTGAACTAAAACAATAGATCTGTGAGAGTCTTTCTTGAGTAGTTAAGATTTCTAATTCACCAAAGTTTACTTTCGCATAAATGGCTTGTTACAGGTTAATAAAAGTAAATAAAATTATTAATTATATAATTTTGTGCTTGACAGTCAATATACATAATATATTGATGGATTTTTTTAGACTGTCCTGTTGGTATATCAGGTATATTTACGAAATTTAGCTTTTTTTTAAAACAATCTACAATCTAGTATTAGGTAAGTAAATAATGAATTTATTAACTGAAAAAATATTTGTACAAATATATCCTATACAACTAGTTACTAAAAAAGAGCTCTTGCATCGTGAGATGATTTTTCATGTTTTCACATATTTAATATATTTTTCTCATACATATTCCTTCTCTACATATTCTTATATGTACTTATTTTTTTTATATATATTTAGTACAGTTATAATTGTTAGTACATATCACATTTATTAGATCCTCCGAAAACCAATCGATATCGTGTTAATAAAAAAGTAAAAAGTTCGTAATCGTTTACTTTTCAAAAAATGAGTGTCACATAATGTAAGAAAGTATTAATTATAATTATCTAAAAACTAAAATTTAACCCAAAAGTTATTTTAAATCCGGCATACTAAATTGTAACAAAAACAAATTTATTAATATTATTTAGGGATGGATTCTCGAACTCTTCGAACCCTCGAACACCTCGAACTTTAAGAAATTCGAACAGTTCGAAGTTCGAGAAAAAAATAAGTTCAAATTCAAATTTGAGTATCTCGAATAGTTCGAATTTAGTATGTTCGAGTTTGAATTTAATCAGCAGATTTTTTTAATACGACGTCTATAAAGACGACTAATATTGTTATTATTGATAAATTTTCAAATGTTTTAATTTTTTTGAAGTTCGAAAGTTCGAAAATAGTTCGAATAAAATTCAGATTCGAGTTCCAGTTCGAGTTCGAAAAAATTAATATTCGAACCATCCTTAATATTATTACATCTTTCAAAATTTCACAGAAACGCCACAAAATTTTTTTTGATACAAATTTTATGAAAATTTAAATATAGATAAACCATAATATGATATTATTTTTACTTATATTATTATAGTTATTACGTTTTTCTCCACCTATAAGCGATGCTTTTTATTTCATGTATTATAAATTACTCGTCGTCTTTTTCCGTATACCATTAACTCCACCGATTGTTGTTAATCACCTGTGTAAACTCCACCGAGCATAAAGGCCAATATTACAGGCAGGGGCGTCCCTGACTCAATTTTCAGGGAAGGGTGATTTTTAAATATTTTAGATTCTAGGAGAAGCTATAGTGCATAGACTATGATGTCTATTCATTATTTCACATTTTCATATAGAAACGCTTCTTTTTTCATCAAAACATTTTTAATAAAGTAATTTTTTAGATAATAAATTGCATCCCTTTAGTACGTCAGGTTGTTTTTCAAAGTTTCAATACTCTTTCCAAAAACAATAAAAAACTGCTGAAAAATTTAGTAAAAACTGCCAATTGCCCCGTAAATGAGATTTTCATGAAACCAATAAATTTTAGTAATATTTAGCCGTAACCCCAGAAATTAGAAGGACTAAAAAATTGAAATTTTTACCAATTTATAACAATAAGTAATGTAATATGTACAGAAATTTATGTAATTTGACCACTTTTGGGATAAATAATAAATATAGAATTTTGGAAATACCTGTGTTTTGTAATGTTTTATCTTATAATATTTAGAATTTTCGATACTTGAAAATTCGATATAACTTCACAGGCCCGTTTTGTTCAAAGTCAAAAATTTAATGATAAGAAAATCTCATTCATGCAAATTTTTCCACTTTTATTAAAAAAATTGTAATTTTTCTTATTTTCGGGAAATTAATAAAAAATTTTGAAAAATTACCTCTTCAAAGTACTATCAAGATGTGCTTTTTGATCAAAAAAATTTTCGCATGAACCTTTGAACCATTAAAATGTGTAACAGGTAATATAAAAAATGATATAAGATAATATAAAAAGTAATTTCATAAAAGTGTGTACTTCGCTCGTCGTGGTGTTCTTCGCATATCGAGTGGGATTTTCTTGACGGGTGTATTGAATTTTAAAGAAATGATAAATCATTTCTTCAATAAAACGATTCTGAACGAAGGAAGTTAATAGTATAAGAAAAAAAATGCGAAAATTCGGTGTGCTGGCCGAACCCCTGTATTGTCACGTGATAGGCCGGTTCCGTTACCATTACGCCACATAACATTACTTGACCTTGTAGTTGAAATAGTAGGTATTTAGTATAATAACCGAAAATACTGAGTTTTCAAAATAGAATAAAATAGTTAGAAAACTATTGTTGCACGTGGATATAAATTCACACCATCGTATTTAGCGTCAAAAAATATATAAGATGCAATAAAATATTATTAACCTTCAGCAATCACATATCAATAATCTATAGATATCTCCTAATATCTGTCAGTATTTTCTTTGGTTTTTTTTCAATCAAACCCTTGTAAAGTATTTAATTATTCGTCCGTAAGAAATTTTATTTCACCAAAATATTTGCAATGAAATTATCTATCTAAGCACCAAATTTCAAAACAATCGGTTAGGCCAATTTTCTTATATGTACGTTAAAGTGCGTAATTTTAAGTAAAACTAACGAATTTCATCGACATTCTTACTTCAAACGGGTATAAAAAATAAGTTGACTAATGATTTTTGAGATTTTTTCAGGTCAATTAGACATATATGTTAGTGAGATCATAAAAATTTTCAAGTCTTAATATAAAAAATAAAAATTTTATTTCATAAAAACTAACAAAAAATGAGAAATTTCCGAAATTTTTAAAATACTGTACTTAACTCAAAATTGATCAAATGTTTTTAAAAATTTTATGAAATGTTTTCATAAATATTTTTAGTGGTTGGTAATAGTTTTGAGTCTCTAGCTGCTTTATTTTAAAAGTTATGTCAAAAAGTAATTTTCAATTTTACGGGAATTGCGGTAATTTCATATTTTGCTGTTTTTTGTCAATTTTTCGACAGTTTTTCCCCGTTTTTGGAAAAAGTATTGAGAAATTGGAAAAATGACCTGTTTAAAGTACCATATGGATTAGATTCCGGTTCTATAGAGATACTGATCAAAATTTTTGGACAAGTATTTCTATATGAAAAAGTGTTTCCAGAGACAAAAAAAAAAAAAATAAATAAAAAATAAACATCATTGTAAAAACATAAGCTTCTTCATTTCGTTCAGAATCTAAAAACTATTCGAAAATGTTCTTCATCAATTGCAGTCTTAATAACAGAGAATTACAATTTTTAGCAAAATTCACTCACACCTGAAACTAATTTTCCGTTAGATTTAAAATTATTGACAAATAACAACTATAATGTTTGTCACGTAAGCTTGAGGATAGTGCTGTCTTGAAACAACTGATCTTGAGATGTTGAAACAATAGATTTTCAAAATATATAAAATCAGTGTTTGCAATTATTGTTGAAAATTCTATTTTTTTAATAAGAACATTATATACAAGTCTGTAAACTTTATATATATCATATACGGGTACTTACCTAACATCTCTTGAAAAATTGGAAAATAGGTATAATACAATAGACGGTGAACTTTACATACTAACTGTTTCCTCAAACGCATTTGATTGGAGGAGTCAACATACTTTTCGGTCGAATTAAAAATTACCCGGCTGCTTTGCTCTTGCAACAGATTGGATGGTTTGTCTGTGGAATAACTGCGGTAACCGCGATCAGAGAATCCAAGTTAAATCTCAGTGAGACTTCGAATTTTCAATACAGATTCATAGATGAGTTGGCGGACATGCACAAGATCATGGATCAACTGTCGACCGTTATGTGTTGCTTAATTTGCATAAAAATCATCAAGTACATGGATCTGAACAAAACTACGACTTTCGTATATCTCAGCATTGAATGGGTACGAAATGAATTTTTATTATTACTCTGTGCAGTAGTTTTCGACCTATTAAACAACATGTTTTAACATGACTCTGTTTTTATTATATTTTGGTCTCAAAATAAAGCATATTCAAAATTAAAATTAAACCGATATATTATTGTAAAATAATAAACCTGTTTATTGAAATATACATCCTGCATATTCTTATTAGGAAAAATTATTAGTGGGTCTTTTAAGGCTGTTCTCATATTTTTTAAAATACTAAGTGAAATATCCACTGAGATGTTTTTGATAGCACTTAACGCGAATAATATTTTACATTTCACAGTTATTAATAATATTCATGCCCAGTAGCGTACGCATAGAGGGAGACTAAAAAGTTGATGTCTTCCCCATTGTCCGTATTGTATTTTTTTCTGTATGAAGAATAAAAATTAAATTAAGTTTGGTAAATCTTTTTATTTTTTTTTTATTTTTTATTGTGTCAACATTTTTTGAGTACTTAGCTATAGTTGAATAAATTTTCATTTAATCTTTTTGTAAGTCATAGTTTGTCATTTAGACCGTAGTGATAAATTCAAAATAATGATCCTAGAATCTAAACAAATAGATCATATTTTAGTATTTGCTATCTATTCATCAGATTTAATAAAACTATTCAACAAATTTACCCGCATTGTAGTCGTATGTAGAAAATTGAAAATATTGAAAACTTTTATTTTTTTATATCTCACATCAGTTTTGATTTTAAATTTACGACCAAATATCTAATAGAAACTAACTCAGTGGTATGCTTGTGAGGGGTAGAAGCGTGTTTCCTTGATATTTTACCAGAGGTGAAAATTATTTTGCATATCTTAAAATATTAAATTCAAATCAAATGACACTAGAAGTATCTTTTTTTAATAGCCCATCCCTTGGCAAAATCCTTTGTACATCACTGTTTATACCTACATAAAATTTTTATTCGGTAACGTAATTAGTGTTTATAATGCTCGTGCAAAAAAAAAAAAAAAAAAGATGGAGGAAGAAACTAATTTTTTTTATGTACTCCCTGGCCCCTACCTCACCTCACAAAAAATCTAGAATGCACAATAATGAATTATTTAGTTTTTTTTTTTGAAAATATCTTCTCACTTGATAAATTATATTGTTTCTAAAATATGAAGTAACATATTAGTTAATTTTTTTTTGTAGTCACGTTAAGTTACTTTTCATTAATATAAAAATTGTCTATGCCTACTTGAGTTTCAGCATTTAATAGATACCTTCATATTCCTTTTATGGATTTTGTACTATTCTTACTCAGTTTTGGAATTCTATAGAACGCCAGATTCAACTTTGGCAGTTACAAAACATAATGTAATTTTATCGAACATTTAAATTGTGTATTGACATTTGTAAGTATCAAAAAAAAAGCTACTTATTTCTAACTTAGTTAAGTTACTTTTTTTTCAAGTAATTTTTAACTTAAGCTAGTCATAAAAAAAAATATGAGTAACTTTTAACTTTAAATTTAACATTTGTTTAGAGTAACTTAACTTGACGATTCTAAAAAAAAAGTTACTTGCTCAGCCTTGCAAAAAATAATAAAAAATTTTTCATTATGTACCTTAGTTTCTACGTTTAATTTTTTTTAAAACAGAATTTTTTTTGAAAATTAAATTAATTTTAATTTGATAAAACAATTTGTGCTCTTTGGATAGGATAATCATGGTGATTATATTGAAATTTAAATAAAAGATAAATTATTGCTTTAATAAAATCATTCTAAGAAGTGCTTCAATTTAATATGCAGGAGTGCGGGGCAATTATTATTGTCAGCTTCAGAATGAGTATGCTTAGCAATAAAGGTAATAAAATAGTAATTATCTATAGTAATAGATTTTATTTTTCGTGAAAATTACCAGTTTTCTCGAATTATGAAATTTAATGCTGTTTTAATTAAAAATGTTCACGACTTCAAATTTTGAAACAATTTTATATTCACAAAAACCACAAATTTTACACAGCAATACGTATCATTATTGGTATGTATATATAAAATATATATTATACTATATATAATATATATTATAGATAAACATAATTTTGTTTTCATACCTTTAGGATTTAAATGTAGATGAGTAACTTTTTTTCGAAGTTTATTAGCTCGGAAAGAATTATTAGATCTTCCTCTTAATGCACCTATCTTAAGTGTACTTAATTAACACTTTCTGTTACCATAATATTCCAATTTCATATACTTATTAGTTATTTCGTTAATAATATTTCTTTGAATGTTATAAGAGTTTCAGCATTGAGCAAATGGATAGTAACATATAATTCGTCATTTTCTTGTGTTTTAGTGTTTCAAAATCATCATCAAATACCTATGTGCATTGTCAATCGCTGTGTTCGCTTTTGCCATTTTTGGGTATAGCGTGTTTGGCCAACAGGTATATTTTTTAAAATAAATTTTCTTACAGGATGGTAGCACACACGTAAGGTCACTACGTCCTTTTCATGATTTCAATTAATTCAGTAGAAGGAGTTTCAAATAACTAATTCCCGACTGCAGTGGCGAATCTAGGATTCGGAGAACTGTGGGTCAACCATTTTGAAAAAATACCGCTTCTGTTAGAAACTACCTATATTTTTTCCATTCACATTTTTTTTTTTTTTTTTCAGGCAAATTTTAGATCTGGGGCTGGGGTGATAGGGTAAATATTTCAAAAAATATTAAGAAGAAATTAAAAAAATAAATATGAGTTAGCATATAAAGTACAAAAAAATATACATTATTAATGCACTGTAAGTTAATAAAAAATTAAAATTAGTTGATGTATATGCCTAATTAACAAACATAATTGAATCACAAAATATAATTTTAATTTTTTTCTTTACTTTTTTCACCTATGAAAATGTTTCACTAGGTAAGCTATTTAAAACAATTTTTACGAAGATGACTTATAGATTCTGAGTTTAGCCAAATTTAACAACCTTCATTCAAACATTCAAACATTCAAATTCAGTTATTATTGAACGGGGGTTTAGTTTTATGAATTTAAACGACTAAAACTTCTATCAGCTGTAGTAACGCTATTGACTTGTAGTAAGTAAACTATTTTATATACAGTTGATACATTTGGATGAGAAGAAATCATTGGATATCATAAATATCAAAATTATATTAGTTTATTTATCTTCATTTATTTTCTTTAATTGTTTAATTATTTATAGTAACTAGAGCCAAATGTGTTTATGTTCTATTCATTACTAAATAATCTAGTTTAAAATCATTTTTACTAAATTTAGATAATCCTATAATAGTGATTTTATCATTTGTTTATTAATTTTTTCAATTAAAATATATTAAGAAATTAAAAACTTCATTTTTTTTTTTAATCAATATTCGAGAAGACTTCAAACCGTTCTTTCAAAATATTTTTTTAAAAAGTTCACCTAAAATAACGAATTATAAATTGAATTTGAAATACCGATCGACTGATGGTTTTGAAGTATCATAATATACACCTACTTCATCAAAAAATTACTTTTTTTCGTAGATTATCAAATTCTATAGATCCATAAAATAGAATTTCTCACTTAATATATTTCTTACTTAATTGTAGCATTTATTTTAGTCATAGAAAATTCTTCAATCATTCTAATCGCTTTTGTATCTTCACAATAACCTCACCTATATTTAATGTAGTTTTCAAATCAATTAAATTATTTTGTATGAATAATTAGATAATGTATACACTTTTTCCAATTTATTTATCTAAATGGCAAGCAAATAACTGAACTTGAGATATGTTATATAAAAAAGCAATCCTTAGGCTTTACACTACACTTACATTACATACATTACCTGTTTACAAAATTATTTTCTTGAAATTAAAATAAATATTTTTTTTTAATTATAATTCCTTTATAATTCAAGGGGCATTGTTGTTTTAGATTTTTTTTCTTTTTATTTTTTTTACATGTGTACATGTTTTCATCCAGAAATACTTTGATAAAAGTTTCGAGTAGCAACTTTTTGAAACCAGATTTTCCTCTAAATGGTACTTTAAAGTGGACATATATCGAAATTCTCAATTATTTTTTTTCAAATTTAGAAAAAACTGCCCAAAATTTGAAAAAAAAAGACTTTGAAACTACCTTTTTAAAGAAAAACTTTATAAAATTTTTAAAATAGATAAACAATAGTATGAGAAATATTTTTGCGCAAAACATTTTAAAAATGTGAAAAAAAATGCTGGACATTTTTTTCAAATTCTTTTTTCTCATTGAAAATTTTTTTTAATAAAAACAAGTAAAGTAAGGCAAAGATAAGAAAAGCAAAATATAGACAAGAAATCGGGATATAATTCGCACCATGGGCATTCTTCGCTCCTCGGGTCAGATAATCTTGATTGGAGTGTTGAAAATTTTGACTATTATAGTTCTTTATATTATCAACATACTTCACTCAGAATCGTTATTGAAGAAATGATTAATCGTTTTTATTTTTTTTAATTCAACACACTCATCAAGATATTTGACCCTAGGATTTTTCTTATATTTTCAAATTTTAATATTTACTTGTGGAACTGAATATTTCCACCTTTTTTCATTCTATTAGTACAGCCAAACGCTGAGCATGAAACAACCATACTTACAAGCAACGTTATTAAAAAAAAATAAAAATTGAAAAATTATAAAGCTATGACTTTTTAATATGTTTAATCTACAAAAAAAAATAGGAAAATATTCGAAATCAATATAAATATTTATAAATGAAAATGACCACAATCCTCGTTTTATTCGTTAGTACATTGTCAATTATTATCTACCTCAGTAGTTCGCTATTAATATTACCACCGTCCACCAATGAGATATGACGATTACGATATATATATACATATACCAAATATACGAGTATAGTGATATAGTACGAGAGCCGGCGCTAAGAAATATTAGTGAAAGGATAAATGTAAAAATATAGACTAAAAATACTGTTAAAAAAGTGTAAATAAGCGAAAAAAAAGATATTTTTCCCAATTTCTTCGACTAAATTCCATATAATTTCCAATTTGCCGACAAACTAAATTATTCCTATGAAATAAGCAAAAAAAAAAAAGGTTAGGTATCATCTCTTTTTTCCAATTTTTCCGAATACATTAATTTGCCGACTGGGTCCAAAATTTCAGTGCCGACTGAAACTTCCTAAATAATTGAAGTGGAGGTGTGCTCCACCCCCCCACACCCCCTCTAAACCGGCCATAAGTACAACATACTACACATAAAATGTATAACTACATTTATGAGTGGATTGGAAAAAATGTGGACACGTCTCAGGGATTAAAAAAAATTTTAAATTCTGAACGAAGTGAAGAAGCTAGTGTTTTTACAATGATGTTTATTTTTTTTTTATTTATTTATTTTTTTATGAACAACTTTTCGTTATTTCATTTTTTGATCCGAACTATATAAAAAGCCAGACATACTTCGCACGATGGGTGTACTTCGCATGATGGGTGGTATTTTCTTGCGCCAAAATCTTTTTTATAGGATTTTCTATCTATGTTTAAATTTTCATAAAATTCGGATCAAAAAATGATGGTTTCCGAGTCGTGTTTGTGAAATTTTTGGT
>JAIPRM010013856.1:0-11122 GCA_025469315.1 Stegophylla sp. TES_Ste_2020
TCTTTTTTTTTTTAATTTTTGGTATTTTTTTCCAAAAAAAAAAAAAAAAAAAAAAAAATTGAAGAATTGAGAAATTCAAAAAATGACCTGTTTAAAGTACAATCTAGAGGCAAATCCGGTTTGAAAAAGTCACTGATCGAAACTTTTGGACAAGTATTTCCATGCGAAAAGTTGTACACAGAAAAAATAAACATTATCGTAAAAGCACTAGCTTCTTCACTTCGTTCAGAGTCTAAAAAAAAGTTTGAGAACCGCCGTGTTAACTGGATAAAACGCGCGCGTTACAAGTTCATCCGTGAAAATATCAATAATTTTATCCGTACAATATAATATAATGCACACGTAGCAGTGTTGGGTCATCATCATCATCATCATCATCATCATCAGCACGTGCACGTGACATGACACTCGTATAACGCAACTTGTGCGCCGCCGTACACCCATTGACTTTCTCCCGTGTGCGCGCTTTATTTAGGCTAAATATTGCTGTTGATTTCACTTATCCAAGTGTCGAGTGTGCGTATGTATTTTTATGTATACGTGTGTGTGTGTGTGTGTGCGCGCGCGCGTTTGGAACCGATCAATGACTGTATTTATTTATTTATTTATTTATTTTTTTTTTTTGGATCGCCGTTCGACAAGGCCGTTGTCACCGTGTCTATCCGGGTACCTCCTACAGCACAACTCGAACTCGACAATAAAACGTATTTAGTTGCAGATGTTAATCGCACATACGTATATATATATATATATATACATATATAACGTGCGCACAATGAGAAACTTTTCGTTTAATTGCCACTTCCGAAAGCGACAAGTCATTTCATAAAAAAAAAAAAAAAAAAACCATAAAAATATGCTGCACATAATATGTCGCTGTTGCTGCATCAGGTATCATCGATTTTATTATTGTATATCAGTCATTGTCCTTTATATCAGAAAAAAAAAAAACTCCCTGGGAGACGAGACTTCGTGTCGGATCGAAGTAGGTGAACACACTCGATAAAGGTCTGTGTCAGGTCGACGACGATGAGTACTACGCACACAATACCGGAAATGTAATAAATTTTGGGGCTAGGGACTTATAGGTCTAAAAAAAAAAAAATAAAATATGCATGCATTTATGCTCTAGAAATACGCAAAATAATCTAAAATAATCTTTTATAAAACATTAGTTTTACTGTAAACACTTTATATATATATATTATATATATATATATATTTTTTTTTTCTTTTTAAATTTAAAATAGAAAAATCTACAATCTGTACAATAAGCAAATTGGATAAAAACAGAAGAAAATATTTACATTACAGTGAAATATTATGAGGAGTGAGGCTATCCCAGTGACAGTACCCTCAGGTGGTATTTTGGTTAGGGATTTAACAAATCCCTGTTTTAGTTTACTCCGCCTTGAATGGCTATAAGTGGGTCGGCATGGGAGGCTATAGTTTTGAGTGGAATTTTTCGTAATGATTGTGGATGCAACTTTGTTGATGGTCACAATGTTAAGGTCAATTAGCAGTGAGTTGTTAGAAACGTACCAAGAAACAGAGCTAATTAAACGGAGGGTGATTGACTGGAATGCCTCAATTGTTTTTATTTGGGATGCTTTGGCACAACCCCATTATTGAATTCCAAACGGTCCAAACAGGTCTTGACATTGACTTATAAATAATTAATTTATTGTCGAGGGGGAAAGATTTGATTTGAGAACAGGACAGAGAAGGTGTAGTCTACAATTATTGAACTTTTTTCTTGTTCATTTTAAATGTGGGCTCCAGGTGAGACGTTTGTCTAAAAACAAGCCCAAATACTTAATTTTGGTTTTAATTGGAATTTCTATTATTAGAATATTACAAAGATTTCTATATATTATTTAAAAATTGTATCGTATAATATATTTTTAATATGTATTATTAGTTCTTCTTCTATTATTTATGAAACTTCTTTTTTTTATTAAAAAAATATTATTAAATAATATTCAATCTCTTCGGTTATTCAGGGGAAAATTTTCCAATACCAAGAAAACTAAAATTAAATATTGAAAAATAGGTAAAATATGCGCTTATTATTTCGATAAAAGAGTTAAATATGCAAAATGTGCAAATTAAAGAGAACTATATATTATTGTATATACAACTCCTGGTCGTGTTATGAATAACGCATTTCTATATTACTTAGCTATGTTTTGAATGATTTTTTTTTGAAAAACATGCTGCTAACTCCTACAAATCCCTAGCCCTAGACTAATAATGTTATGTTTATCGCGAACATACGAAATACCTTTGCGGGATTGAAGTGTGCGAAGAAAAAAAATATCGCTTTTTAAACTGGATACTAAAAAATCATAATAATATTATAATAATGAAAGGGAAAAATCAGTGTTATGGCCAACCGTGACCTAGGTGTGTACAATAATCTTATAATAATAATATTCTTCGTAATAGTACTATAACGACTTTACGCCGTTCTATAAAATGTAAATTTTTACAAATCATTATTATCATAATAAGTACCTACCTATATATCATTGCACACACACACACACACACACACACAATAGATAATCCACAACACAAGCGTTAAATATAATATGTGTACACATGCATATTTTTATATTATCTATTTATACTTATATAATAATATAATATTGCGGAAAATATGAAAACTACACGAAAAATCGTTTTTATAATAAAGGTAGCGGCGGCGGCGGCGGTGTTTCCTAAGATTCGCTTTCACTGTCACTGTACACACACACACACACACATATTATATTGATTGTTTCGGTGCTATTATTTTATTATTATTATTGTTATTATATGGACACTATTACATAGGAACCTGCGCAGGTGTGTGGCGACAACAATGCCCGTCGTTCTAAGAGACATCAGCTAACGTAACACACAATTCCGCAGGTTTTTTTTTTTTTTCCTATCATAATTTCGTTCCAACATTTTGCATTAACCCTTTTCTACAATACATTATTATGATATAGTATACTATTAATAAAAATACTCGTATCGTTTCCGTATCGATTTGCAGCAAAACACAGTTATTGTATTTTCTCTTTAAGAGCGACTAACTAAACTAAAAAACTAATTTCCAAAATATCTAATCCGGTCGATTTCATATACGATACGTGGCCCTATAGAATGAACGGTTTATGTGGAATGTTTCAAAATATTAATTATTCACCAACAGACGCACGAGATAGCGTCAATATAATAAATTATTATCAGATGAATTTTCAATAAGTCATTTCTTCAAAAAAAAATCCTTGAACTCGAGTTCGAAAACAATTTATTTTCATACAAAAATAAAATCCCGTGCACATTGTAAATGTTTATAAAATTCAATAACTTATGATATTTTGTTTTATAAATTATTCAATATTCCTACATCAAGGTTGATGTGTGCTCGTGTACGATTCAAATTGAATTTAGTCTTCATGGAAAGAAATTGAAGTATATAATTATTGTTAATGTAATAATTTTCATTGTTCGCTATATCTCTGCAGTGATGATAATCCGAAAATCTAGATTTTGAACAAAATAAAACGGTTTAACATAAATAATTCAGTATTTAATTGGAAATAAGAATATTACACATTTAAATGCGTTTGGTAATAAAAAATAAAATAAAAACACACTGAGACACGTAACTATTTTGTGGATTCATGGATGGTTTTAATCTTTAATCGGAATTCAAAAAAAGCAAAATCAAGTATAAACACACGTGTAAATTAACTAAATAGGAACACACTTTTGACGAATAAAAATTATTAGAAAGTGTGAACGCGAAAAATTTCTTAAAATTTAATGCATGGCAAAAATATGACCTAATTTAATTCGTAGACGTATACGTAGACGAGTACGAATATTAAATTAATCCATATAGACCTTGTGCTCAGATAAACGAGTTTTCGAACCAATTCAATCACACACGTGTTGTGTATTAATAAAGGAATAATAATTATTATTATATAGAATAATAACGATAATATTGTGTTCTAAAACACTGAATTTACTACTAGCTGTGTGTGTGTGTGTGCGTGTGACCTGTTCCCAGTTCAGTGGCCATTTTACCGAATACAATACAGGTGACTCCGGGAGGTAAATTTTCGATTAATTAATGGGTGTGGGGGGGGGCTGCCACAAAATCGATTTTACTACAATAAAAATAATCAATTGACGAACACAAAACGTTGAATATTATTATATTACAGAGGTCAACTGCGTTATCAGACAATTTTAGATGAGTTGAAATACTAATGATAGGAGTGCGCAGTTCGCTTTGCGCAAATATTAAAAAACTATACTCTTGTACGTCAGCAGCAGCTGTCAAGTGTAAATCAACAACAAATACAACATTTAAACATTTTCGTTAACCTAAAAGTTTGTATGATTAGTATGATTATTTAGCATTTGGTTTGCATGCGTTTGTGTGTATTATATTAAACTAAACACATCTGTACAGTAAAAAAAAAAAACTGTATTTATATTTCTTACATGATTGATTACAATCTATATTGCTAACTTTTTTACCATCTGTAATACGCAAAAAAAAAAAAAAACTGTTTATGAACGAGTTTTATTTCATTTTTTTCGAACAATTATTATTATGTACCTAATCGATAAATTTGACTTTCGCTGTAAACTTGATTTTTAATTGAGTCCTAAATTAATACCGGCTTGTATTCCACAAAAAAAAAAAAAATAATCTAAATAATTCAAATATAAATTGAAACTTAAAAATCTATTAATTTAATTTCTCTGCGAAGATAATTAAAATTTAACTTAGAATTAATATGGAAATGTATTTTTAGAAAAACATTTTATCTCAAATTTATTGAAAATCAGTTGGCTTAATTAAAAATTAACTGCAGTCAATAATTGAAACTCATTAATCGCACATTAGACATAATTAAAATTAAAACAGCCGCCAGTGTAAGTAAATAACGGAAATTATACTTAGAAGTTTCACTAACGCGTTAAATACTAATAAATTATTATCTAATAATTGCCTTTTACTGTAAATAGTATTTTTTTTCTTGTATTTAGAATAAAAAAAACCTAAAGTTTTTCACGCCATGAGCTTTCTTCACTTTAGTATACTTAGAAATTTAGAGCTAACTTAAAAGATGTGTGTGAAGAA
Source organism: Stegophylla sp. TES_Ste_2020 (assembly GCA_025469315.1). NCBI lineage: Eukaryota > Metazoa > Arthropoda > Insecta > Hemiptera > Aphididae > Stegophylla > Stegophylla sp. TES_Ste_2020. The sequence continues at coordinate 5,156 of JAIPRM010013856.1, forward strand.
TCTTCTGGTGAAATAAATTTTCTAACGAATTATGAGTTAAACATTTTGTAGATTCGGATAAAAAAAAAAAATCATCAGTCCACGCGAAAATTACCGGTTTAATTACCAATTTTTATTTTAATTGATTACAAAAAAAAAACTGACTTACAATTTTTGAGATTTTTTTTTAAAGCCACTAGAAATATTATTATGTATGAGTAAAGTCGTATTACCATTAATATACTTTTAGCTTATGATATTATAGAGGTATTCAAATTGTTTTGCACGAAAACTTGAAAAAAAAATTGAAATATTTCCAAAATTCTATAATTATCCCAAAATTTGTCTCATATCCATTTGAAAATATTACATTAAGTCTTCTCTAACTATATATACTGCAGTTGTTTCTAGTGTTTAAGAGTTAAACGACTATTTTCAAATTTAATATTGTCAAACGTCAGTATAATTTTATGTAACTCGTAACGATCTGAACACTGTTCGAGTACAATAGATGTTTCAATATAAAACCACTGACATTTTCACTCCGCTCAGAATCCAAACGAAACCGAAATTCTAATGAATTTTCTTCGAAAAATCAAATTAATTTTAACATTTATAATATCAAATTTTAAAATAAATTTACTACCTACTCGTGTGCGTTGTCGATGTGATATTCGAGTATTTGAGTAGAATTAAAAAAAAAAAAAAAAAAAATGAATATTATTAGGGCTAGAGACTTATGGGAGTTAGCATGTTTTTCAAAAATCATTCAAATCATAGCTAAGTTAGTGCATTTCATAACTGCAGGAGTTGTATGCAGTTCTATTTAATTTGCATATTTTGCATATTTAGCCGCTCATTCTTCGATATAAGTACATAATATTTTGGATGTATTTGAATTTTAAGCGCATTTTTCTCAATATTTAATTTGATTTTTTTCTCTGAATTTTTCTTCTGAAAAGATTAAATATTATTTGTTTAAATATGTAAGCTTGAAAAAATTAAGATTGAAAAAAAAAGAAGAAATTTCATAAATAATAGAAGAAGAATATTAATAATAATACATATTAAAATATCATATTATACAATACAGTTTTTAAATATTTTGAGAATTTACAGTAAAATGAATGTTTTTATAAGAGATTTACTTTAGCATTTCTGTATATTTTTAGAGCGTAAATACATGTATATTTTAAGTTTTTTTTTTTTTTTGGACCTATAAGTCCCTAGCCCTAATTATTATATATAATATGTAAGTATATTTTCGGGCGCGGGCACGTGTTTTGGATTTTATGACGGGAATTTTTCCTCGTTAAATCCGCACGTACCCTCTTCACGCAGTCGAATAACACGCGCGCGCACAATAATAATAATAATAATAATAGAAGACTAATATTATTCAATTCGAGGAGAACAAAAATCAAGCGCGAAAAGAAATATAACAATCGTACGGCCGCCCGCATTCCAGAGCGAATAAAATATCATGCCATTAGTCGTCATACGCCGCCGGTAAGAGTAATATACCTTTTCTGCTCGGGGCAAAAAGGAATTAAATTAAAAAAAAAAATAAAAAAAACAATACAAAACGCCTAAACTCCAGCAAATGAAGATATTAAAAAATTTATTAACATCTCTTTCGATGCCGTTTGTTTGAGTGTATAATTGAAAACGTGCATATCAATATGTGAAAAAATAAAAAAAAAAAATTAAAAAATTTAATATATATATATATATGTAACACACACACAATGGATCCGACTCGGGCGTTAATTGTGATCGCGGCAGGTGGCTTTTGACAAAATGCCGGACCGCATTGTCTTGATCTAACACTCACGTGGTGGTCGATCATACACGTGCGATATTCACTCACATCCTCGCGTGTACGAAATATTATTATTATAATAATATTTGGATACGGAGAGAGAAAGAGAGAGAGTGATTGCGTGTAATATTTCAGAAAACAAAAACGCACACGTTAGTCTTTGGTCGGCAAAAGCATAACTGAGAAGAGTTTTGAATACTATTCGATATTGATTTGTTTAAATGCAAATTTTAAAAAGAATAAAGACTGAACAAAAAAAAAAAAAAGAAATTCATAAAGGATTAATTTCACGAAATGAAGAAACTTATGTTTTTTTACAATGATATATATATATTTTTTTCTTCCTCTGTGAACACTTTTTCATACTTGTCCAAAAGTTTCGATCAGTAACTTTATATAGATCCGAAATCGAACGCAAATGGTACTTTAGAGAGGTCATTTTTCAAATTTCTTAATATTTTTTTAAAACTTTTAAAACTGCAAGAAAATTGACAAAAAACGACGGCAAAATATGCAATTTCCGTAAAATTGAAAATTACTTTTTGACATAACTTCTAAAATAACTCAGCTAGGGACTTGAAATTTTCACCACCTATTAAAAATAGTTACGAGAACATTTCATAAAAATTTCAAAAATATTTGATTAATTTTGAGTTGAGTACGGCATTTTGAAAATTGAGGGTGAGGGCACATCAATAATACACGATAGTAGTGAACTATTATTGCTAGGAGTGGCCAAATTGTGGCTCGCGAGCCGCATGCGGCTCTTGATGTGTTAACATGTGGCTCATAATAATCTTATTTAATAATATAATATATTTTTTTTTTTTTTATCATCACAATTTTAAATTTTGAAAATTATGACTTTAAGTGTATAAAGTTTGAATTTGTATTGACATTGTACAAATAACTATTTTAGTATTAAGTTTAACATATATTATTGTGGAGATGATATATATATATATTTATATCTTTTATTTCCTTCTGTTTCTGATCTGGTTACATTGAAGTACAATCGACTCAGAGTTATTCCTTAAGATGATCTTTAATTAAAAATGAAAAATATTTTAATTTGGTTATTATTTTCATCATCAATTAAAATGATTCACAAGAAAATGTCATTCCACAGATTGATTTTTAATTATTCGCAATATGTGCACGGTTATTGATGTTTGGGTTCTTGAAAATAAAGATATTATTCTCACGAAATTCCATATTTATTAAACTTTTTGGAGGATAAAATTCTAAAAGTTCTATTTCGTGAGTTGCATTAACTATCCATTGCAAATGAGATTCAATAACTGGACATCTGTTTTCAACAATAACATACATTAAAAATGAATTTAAACTCGTGACCGTATTCATATGTTGGCCACCCCTGAATTTATTACTACGCGTTACTACTATTGTGCACGTCCTGATATAATGAATAACTTTTAATTTATAATAATAATAATAATAATAATAATAATAATATTATGTGCGGGTCGACGACAACCGGCGAAACAATAATAAATAACTACAACTGTTGTAGGCCATCCGTCTCCGCCGGAATTCCGCAACGGTACAAACGACGTTTCCCACCGAATTTTTCCCCGAACGCAACACTGGGCAATGATAATAATCAGAGCTAGGGACTCATATAGCTCTAAAAAAAAACCTTAAAATATTCATGCAATATTTATGCTTTAAAAAAATGTACCAAATATGCGAAAATGCTAAACTAATCTCTTATAAAACATTGATTTTCCTGTAAAAACTCAAAATATATAATATGTATTATTAATTCTTCTTTTATTACTTATGAAATTTCATTTTTTTTTTTTTAAAATCTTTATTCTTTTAAAGCTTACATTTTTTAACAAATAAAAATATCAAATAATATATTCAATCTCCTCAGTTATTCAGGGAAAAATTTTCCAACACCAAGAAAACTTAAATTAAATATCGAAAAAAAATAGGTGAAATATGCACTTACATCGAAAAAAAAGAATTAAACAAAAAAAAGAACCGCACTAACTCCCTAGTGTTACGAAACGCATTTCTGTTACAATACTTAGCTGTGTTTTGAATGATTTTTGAAAAACATGCTAAGTCCCTAGTCCTTTAACGTATATCGTAGAATGAAAATATTAATATTAATCAGGGCGTTAAATAATTACACGCGGATGCGGTGGTGTGAACAACGTGTGTGTGTGTGTGTGTGTGTAGATACAAACATATTATTATTATTACACTGTAGTAATGACGTGAGCGGAGAATATTAATTTGCTTGAAGAGATTATTATCACGCCAACAGAGAATAGGTAATAATAATATTATACACACGTGATCAAGAGGAGATAAACGGAAATGATTTTCCTCCGTTAATTAATAACTGATTACGGTTAGTCGACGATTTTACACGTTTTTCCAACGTTACCACAAGTCGAACACGACGATATAACAATATTTAGGTTCTGTTTAAGTATATGATTTTGAAAAACATTGAAATACTGCATGGAATTATATGATAACCATTATAATAATTATTATTGATTTTTTATTCATTATAAAATCAAACTAGGATTGTATTAAACGTCCAATTAAATGGTTAACAATATTATACAATGTAGTAAGTTATCACGTACTCTATGATAATAATATTATATTTTATGTATTTCTGTTGTTCGTAATGTGAATTATAATAAGCATAGGCATAGAGGCATAGGGGAGGAGGGTATTGACACGAGGCTAATCCCACTAAAAGCAACTCGAGTTTTCTAATAAATTACATTTAAGAAAAACACTATAAGAGATAAGGGCTAAATTAAACGAATAAAATGTATTTTATTCAAAATTTCGCAAATTATCATAAGAAATTTCCTCGTTGTCTATGTCTAATTATCAATTATTCGTATCAATAATTATTAATTGAGTTAATTCATACATAATTATTATGCTACGTTAATGTTTGAAAATAATATTGGTTTTCTTCTTTTTTGTTATTTATGATTAATAATAAATTACGTTAATAATGATATTATGTATTTTTTATACAATTTTAGATAATACGAGTATGCGAACCAATGACTGTTGTCTCCTCCGCAAGTTCACACAGGCTTCTCGGAGACAATTGTCTTTTCACATTTTTTTTTATTTGTATATTATTCTATGTCGTATGTTATTTATTGAAGAATGTATTGATTTGTAATTAATAAATTTAAAACTATAAAAAAAAAAAAAAAACTCGATATATATATATATGAGTATTTATTCAATACTTTTGATTATTTCAACTGGTTGAACACTACTTTTGAACGTACGTTTCGTTGCCATTTTTTTTTTTTTTAACGGGTACCAAAGAAAACAACTATAAAATACTTTCAAAAAAATGCAATACACAGTGAATTACCGTAAATTAACATAATATAGGTATTACGCGTTGACCGTCGTTGGACGCCGCCGCGCCGTCGCAGTTTATCCACCACGCCCCGCGCGCGTAATAAAACTGTAAATAACTGTAAAAATAATCAATGGAAAATAATATCGAACAGAGTTTCGTGATTTCGCAGCCGACCCGTTGAAATGACTTGAACCGACAGAGCGTTGTACGTTGACTCGCGGACAATTTTTATATTGCATTTTTCGGGGAATTTTTCGATTTACGGTCATTTTTTTATTATTTTTGGCGCATTTTTTTTTTTATTTTTCTATTTTTTTTTTTTTGTAAATTTATTTGCCCATATTGTATTTAACTGAAACAAAACGTAAATATTTTTTCTTGAATATAATTATCAGGTACAGATTTTTTTTTCTTTTATACAGTTTTCTTTTTTCAATATTATTGTATAAAAATTTATGTTAAAATAGTGTCATTTTTATAGTAGTAGTACAAGAATTTCGAAAAAAGAAGAAATTTTTATCAATATTTTTTTTTTTTAATTCTGAACGAAGCGGAGAAGCTAGTGTTTTTACAATGATGTTTATTTTTTTATTTTTATATTTTTTTTTTCTGTGTACAACTTTTCGTATGGAAATACTTGTCCAAAAGTTTCGATCAGTAACTTTTTAAAACCGGATTTGCCCCTCTAGATTGTACTTTAGAGAGGTCATTTTTTTAATTTCTCAATTCCTCAATTTTTTTTTTTTTTTTTTTTTTGGAAAAAAATACCGAAAATTTGAAA
>JAIPRM010013857.1:0-11121 GCA_025469315.1 Stegophylla sp. TES_Ste_2020
AAAAAACTACCCAAAATTTGACAAAAACGACTCGGAAACCATCATTTTTTATTTCATAACCATCGAATTTTATGAAATTTTAAACATAGATTGAAAATCCTATAAAAAAGATTTTGGCGCAAGAAAATTTTGAAAATGTGAAAAAAAATTTTGGACATTTTTCGAAAAAATTTTTTTTCTTATATTATTAGCTTCCTTCTTTCAGAATCGTTTTACTGAAGAAATGATTTATCGTTTCTTTAAAATTTAATACGCCCGTCAAGAGAATAGCACCCGTCGTGCGAAGTATGTCCGGCTTTTTGTAAATTTAGCCATTTTTATGTTTACTATTTATTATTTAGATATTTTCTCCTTTTTTGTTAATGAGCAGAGACCCAATTTTGTGATAGGTTGGGAAACACTGCCATAGAATATAACGTCGAGAACTCGGGAGACGTATAATAATAATAATAATAATAATATTATGGTGGATCCGATTTCTAACCGATATTTATTTTTATATACGTGTAACGGTCGTTTCGAAAAAACAATTAAAATTAAAATAAACGTGTGGCGCGTTCAAAGACGGAATGACAAAAAAACTCGCTCGTAAAGCCGAAGAATTTATTTACACTCGCCGCCTACAATAAAAACAAAAATCGATTTTATCGGCAGTTTAAAATTTAAATACCCACTTGGAAGACCGCGGCGGCGGCGATCCAACGATCGTAAAAAAATAACTCGTCGAGTCGCGTTTTTATCATCGGACACCGCACCTTTACACACGGTTAGCCGATTACAAATTAGTATTAGTCGTTGTTTGGTGGTCGAAGCGATATTATTGTTTTTTGTTTTTATTACAATACACGTATTGTATGTACCACGGTTATTCTTCTTCGATGCTCAGGTGGGATACTCTTGGTGAGTAGGTTGAATTTCTAAAAAAAAAAAAACATACTTTCTCATTAAAACGATTCTCTGAATGGAACTTCCGGAGAGTATACAGTGATTGTCAGTTTTGTGAAAAAATAAATAAAATAAATGTATTTCTTAAAAACTATGAATTGGCAAGGAGGGGAGCAAGATTTCGATGAGATAAATATTATTAAAAATAGTTAGAACCAACTTTGTTTTCACTTTTTTTTTTTTTTGTCTATTTATATTTAAATGTTGATAAGGGTTGGATTACAAATTAATACATATATTTCGGAAAACTATTGAGAATTTCGAATGACTTTTTTTAAAAATCAGAATCTAAAACGATTAACGCTCGAGTTATGCGTAAATCGATAACGCATTCGGAATCGTCGCGTTCGTATCCGTTACACCGATCTCACGGTGCAGACATTTTCCTTCGACTCTGGTAAAAAAAAAAAAAAAATAAATAAAACCTATTTTTTTTTTTTTTTTCCTAAACACGTTTTACACTCACCGTTTGTGCGCTTCTACTCTCGGGCTCCTCGTGCACACGTGTCTTCTTCGTTACACACTGCTCTACACTACTGTCGTGTACGTACACGCGCGTCATATACATGTATAACACGCGTATTATATTATTTATTGTAATTTTTTTTTTTTTTTGCTTTTTCCGACCCGGAGCTTCTTCGGGCACGAACTCGTCGTCTTCGTTCGCGTGTATGTGCTCCTCATGTACACACACATAATATATAACGCGTACAATGCGTCGCTGCGCTCGTGACTGGTAACAAATTCGTGATAAGAGGGGTAGGTAAAAAAAAAAAAAATAAATAATAAAATAAACTTAAACTGCGACGGCAGCAACGTCGCGTGATTATACCGCCACGTTGTTGGGTTTCTGCGAACAAAATAGGTTCGTGATACGTAAAAGGGGGAGGGGGGGGTAGTGTACGCAGTACTCTTTTTTTTTTCTTTTATACTTTTTTTTTTCTTTTGCACTTTGGTGAAACTCGACAAACCGCGTGTGTGCGCATAAACGCCGCGCTCGCGTGATTTCTATAGGGAGAGAAAAAAGGAGACTTGACGTAGAGAGGGGGGGGAGAAATTATGAAAGAACTGGATACGACATATATTTCCCCGATAACGATACGAGTCGATGACAATCAAAACGATAACCATTTTTAGTGAAATCGAAGCTAATCGGATGAAACCCCAATTCCCGCGATGTGATAGATGATCACACGTGGTAAAGCAGTTTGCACGTTTGCAGGATCCTACGTAATAATCTGTATATGATCTAAGGATGTTGATCCTTTGCACCTCGAAAACTTTTCTGTTCAAACTTCCCTAAAAATGGAAATTTGCCCACCATAAATATAAATAAATTTGTTTATTAACAGTTACTTAATATTAAAACATTTTCATACATGAATTTGTATGCTCTTTTATGAAAACAAAATATTCGTGGATAGCCAATTGCAAATTTAATAATACCAAATAATTATTGCAAACAGTGCTGTAGTTTTCTGTATAATATATTAGTTCTCGATATTAAAGATAAGACATAATTATCGCTGCTCACGTTTTCTCGTTGAGTACTGTTGTACTCCTGAAAATCCCGTTTTACACAACACTTTAGTTACATACACTATAACGCCGTGTAATTTATCCCAGGATATTCATTTTTCTTTCAATCCAAAATATATTTGAAAATACTTGGAACTACAATGAAGAAAATCTAATAATTATCAGTGATAAATCTGATGAAAAGTCAATTAGTTTAACATATTGCTACTTTTTCAGGGAATAATGGCGGAAATATTTATATCGCGCCTCTCTCCATTCTTTTTAAGTGCTCCCAGGGAACGCACACCGCACGGTTTTGGAACCACTGCGATATTTGATATTGTGACATTTTCCATCTCGAATACCGACACAGATATTTGATATGGATTCACCACTATACCGCAAATAGGTTCGCGATGTTCGATACGATGACGACAGGGTGTACACAGTATTATTTTTCCCTTTTTTTTTCTTTCTTTGGCACTTTGGCGAAACTCATAAAGCCGACGAACACAGACGCATGATTTGTTGTAAAGGGAGGGAAAAAATATATTTTTAACGCGCGCGCATACACCATTGCGCACCCGTGTACGACGTTAACACGCTTGTTCGACGGAGACTTGATCTGCTGGCGGTGCGGCGATGCTGCAGAGAGATGATGGATCATCCGTCAATCCTTAATCTCTGTTAATCGCGATGGGGTTTCGATCGAACGCGCGCGTGTTGTGTCGGTTGTGACACGAGGTGGCGGTGGTGGTGGTGGTGGTGGTTTCAGTGCGATAATACATGCTTGTTGTTTAGGGCGGTTTAAGTCTTTAGCATCTGTTTCGCGTCTTCTTTTGTGCCCATAATATATTTATTATATAATCCGATCTGACTACTATATATATGTGTGTGTGACTGAAGTCGTGGTACACGGAACCTGAGCCGGACTTTGCGACGAGGGGCAAAAGCTTGTAAATAATATTTGCTATACTTATCCGCTTAAAAGTGAACCGTAGAAGTACATTCCTCACCCTTACATTATTCATCGAAATAAGATTCTAATAAATAGTTTTATACCGTTGAAACTTGTCAGTAAGAAGTAAAACAAAACCTAAATAGAATTCTTTTACACAACAAATTATAAATAATGAGTACTGTAGTTTTTAAAAGCTGTTCATAATATTTATAACGTCACACCAATATATATATAATAAGCATTATAACGTTTAATTTAACAAGACTGTAGTGATATAGTTATTATAGTTAAAACTATATTATTGTTGAATTATTTGTACTATATTAAATAATTGTAATTATTTCAATACTAAGTCTATTAAAAAAATTCACTATCACACATATCTATGGCTTTAATTCGTGTGAAATATGGTCTTTTGAAACTTTCAAGTACTAGAAAATCATTGTTAGTTTAGTGGGTGGAGGGTTGAAATTGTTCCCTTTATATTCCCCTTAGAACTGCCACTGAGTTTATATAATTTATTGGCAGGACGTTTTCCTGACCAAATTCAAACCATAATATGGTCGACTATAATGTCTATACTCTATAGTACTTATATAATAATTAATAATTATATTTAAATGGTACCCGTATACGTCCATATGCAAACTTATACCTACTATTACGTGAGTTCGTGCGAATAACTGACTTAACACTGTTTAACCCACGTTATCGTGTTACCAATTTATAAACTCACTGACATTATATGTAAATGTGGCGCATAATATTTATGTATATTATTGTATATCATTTATTGCGTTGATAGCTATTAGATTACTGAGATTTAATTGTTTATTAAATATTTATTCACTTGCAGTTTGCTATTTGATGCATGATTAAAATCATTTTTTTTTTTTTTTTTTACTACATTTTTTAGGGAAAAATAATTTTCACTATTTTTACCTTTGGAGTTTTCTATGTGTTCTTTAATTTTCTAACGTGGCTTGTAATTTCGATGCACTTGCAGTATTGTGAAAGAAAATATTTTTTTTGTTGAAAATTTCATCGTTCGTTTTTTTTTTTTTTTCTTTTTCTCGATCAATAGTTTAAGGACCGATATAAACATTTTTAAAGTTGTGAGTTAGCGAAGTAGAAGAGAGTAGTACGTTTCTCGTTACTCTGTATACAGCGTGCTATAGAAACGATTGGAAAGTTTCAACATTATTCTTTATGTGTAAATCTTCAAGTTATAACATATAACATAATAAGCCGAATAACATAATAATAGTTTGATCGTTTTTATTTCGCCTTATATGCAAAGAATTTTTTTTCATAGCGAAAACGCTCAATAAAATTTCATATTACCCATCGCTTAAAAGTTAAAATCCCTATAAATTTTTACTGAATAATATTATACCAATAACAAAAAGCCTATACTTTCAAATTCTGAGTAAAGCGGAGAAGTTAGTGTTCTTACAATAATTTTTTATTTATATTTTACCTCAACACACCCACCAAGAGTATCTGACCCGAGGATATGCCCAGCTTCCTTGTCTATACTATACTTATATCTTTACTTTACTTTACCAGCCCTATAATCAGCCCTGTACAGCGTTTTTTTTTTTTTTTTTTTTTTTTTTTTTTTTTTTTTTTTTTTTTTTTTTTTTTTGAATTGGTGAATCAGAAAGAAATGTTGAGTGTTTTTTTTTTTTTTTTTCAATCATTGTAAACACGACGTATAATACATATTCACTATAATATTATAGTATAGCATTTTCGATGCGCAAATTTACTGAGAACCCGTGATTGTGTGTACACTCATTGTTTCTCTTCTCTCTCTTCCCTCGCATTTATTGAGAATATTGTGTGTATTATTATCTTAGGATAAAAATAACGTAAAGTAGTAAAATATTATTTCGAGTCGTTTAGAGAAAAACTATCTCGGGGAAAGTACCAAAGTTTTTTCTCCCCTTTATCCCATCCCTCCTCCCACCTTTCACTCGCTTTACCCCCTCTTCTTTTCCAGTTCCCCTCCGTATAATTACGGCGAGATATTTTTCATAACGTAGTAGTGGCCAAGTTTCGGGCGATATTAAAGCGCAGTATATAAGTAAGTTGCTGTAGTTATTGGCGCGAGACCAACGGACGGCGGCGGCGGCGGTGGCGATCGTAAAAGAAAATGAACCCCCTCCGGCGGCAAATAATAATGTTAAAAACAAAATGGACCGGAAAATTAGAGTTTCGAATACGGTTCCGGGGGCGCGCACACATTTTCACGTGAACCCCGAAGGCGAAAATCTTTTTTGGAACGCGAGCGGTGTATTTTCTTCTTCCCGCCGCCCCGCATCGTCGTCGTCCACTGCCGTGGTATTGCGGGGGTGTGGGGGGAAACAATGGTTTTTGGGATTTTATATATTTTATGTACTTGCTGTGGTACACGTACAAAATTGTACAATACACATAAGCGCTATTATTAACGCGCGAACAGAGAGAGAGAGAGAGAGAGAGCACTCATTAACGTTGAGGGTATTTTAAGAGAAAATTCGGTTAGTTGTATTTTTTTTATTTTTTTTCTGAAATTTTAATGAGATTACGACTTAAATAATACAATAATGCTCTCGGGTTCTTTATAAATAAAAGCGTTGGGCTTAAATCCGAACCGAAACACAATTAATATTGCTCACGAGTGGAATTAATGTTTTTTTTTTTTTTTTTTTTTACAAAACGCTATGTTTAGAACATCATCGCATTTACTTTACAGACGAGTGACGCGCGTTAAATGAGTCACGTCGTGTCGGTTTAAATGATCTCTGTAATAGAAAATTTAATTCCCTGCGCGACTTTTCGCGTATTTTCTATGTTATATATTTGATTTTTTATACGTGCTACGCACGTTTTATTATCGCCCTACGTTTCTTGTACCGTTTGTCGACGTAAAATTATTTGTTCTAAATTAAGGTACGATTCGTATCCAATTCCGAGTTAAGTACAGAATTTTTCGAAATTACCCTGATGCAGATAATTTCCCATATTGTAAAACATTTCTTTTTTTTTATGCGCGCGCATGAACAAATAACAGGTGGAAGTAGATTTTTAAAAAGCCGCACATACTTCGCACGATGGGTGGGATTCTCTTGACGGGTGTATTTAATTTTAAAGAAACGATAAATCATTTCTTCAATAAAACGATTCTAAACGAGGGAAGTTAATAATATAAAAAAAAAATGTTAGAGAAATGTCCAAAATCTTTTTTATATGATTTTCTATCTATGTTTAAATTTTCATAAAACTCTGATCAAAAAATAATGGTTTTCGAGTCGTTTTTGTCAAATTTTGGGTAGTTTTTTCCGAAAAAAACATTGAAGAATTGAGAAACTCAAAAAATGACCTCTCCAAAGTACAATCTAGAGGCGAATGGGGTTTCAAAAAGTTATTGATCGAAATTCTTGGACAAGTACTTCTATACAAAAAGTTGTACACAGAAAAAAAAAACAAAAAGAAAAAAAAATAATAAACATCATTGTAAAAACACTAGCTTCTTCACTTCGTTCAGAATCTAAAATTGAAACATGCGATTCTCTTTTTATAAAAATGTAACACATAATTATGTACAAATGTTGTAAGAGCCTCTTAAAAGAGAATCAAAAACGATTGTAATTGCAATAATGCATTAACACGTTATGAATATGCATGTGGGTCGCGTATCAAAACGGAAAAACATAAATAAATAAAAAAACGAAAACCGGTGTTTATCATACTGTTGTAACAACATGTGACTGGCTTTCTTCCCGCTCGAGTTGGCTTCTGATCTCCACGCGAATGAATTTTTCATTTCTAAAAAATTGTTCTCCGCAGCGGCGGTACGGGAGGATTATATCCGTTCGAATTTTTTTTCTTTCTTTTTTTTTTTTTTTATAACCAACTGCGCACGTTTACATGTTATATATATATCACGTCGAATGAATGTATTTCTGTTTTACTAAAAAACAAACGGCGATAATTGTATTAGTTAGGTACATTAAAAATGACAGAAAACATTTATTTGCTAGAGTTTCTATTTATTTTTTTCCTCTCTTTCAAAAAACTTTGAACCCAATTAAAGTTTATATCCCATATTATACTCGCGTGTTTTAACTGCAATGAAAATTTATCCAATCGAATTTCTGACACGTTAATGACAACGGTTTAGTTTGGTTTTCTGTTTTTTTATACCGCACCGCACGCGTGATTATAGTAATAAACGCGATAGGTCGTTCGGCTACAACTGTTTTGCGTTTTTCACGAAAATCCTCGCTTACCCCAACCATGACTAGCCGTTTTTTAAACAAAAATAAAAATAAAATTCTTGCCGATTGACGTGCATTTTTAATTTTTGAAAAATTATTTAAAACGAATATTTTATCGTTGAAAAATTACAATAATACACATAGCAATTAATTGAAGAAGTTTGCAAATCGAGGAAGACGTGTGTTTTTATAACATACGAATGTAAATCTGTGTAATGAATGAACTATCTATAAGATTAAGTTCTGAAACTTTTCACTTCACTTCATCATTCCAAAGTGATTCTAATTATTAGAGCATAAATTAAAAAATTTTAGTAATATTTGTCAAAGATCTAAGTGGCTGTTAAATTACAAAAATCTAAAATGATTAATTGGAAAATAGTTTTAATTGTAAAAAACTTGAACTGATAATTTTTATTAAATATTTACTATTAATTCAACAATATACACATTTAAAGTTTTACTTCCGGGACAGCCACTTTTTTTATCATATCAAAACGATGTTATTGTGATTTTTTTTCTCGCCAAATCAATGTGCTTATTTTACTCCCCTCCCCCCCCACTTGATTCACTCGATTCACTCGTGTTGATTGAAACTAATTATTTTTGTTTGTTTTTTGTTTCAGGTAAGACATAAATGATAATACGACGTTTATCACGTAACACGCGTTTTCAGGATTTATTTTGAACCATTTTGCCCGGCGTATTGAGTGAGTCTGTAACACGTATCATACTTAGTATTATCCTTATTTATTTATTAAAAATAAATAAATATTTTTATATTATATTTTCTACAGTTCATTTGAAGGTTTAAAACATTGAAAATACAATTCTTTTCGTCATATGTAATAAAAACTGTTGTTTGTTTTCACAACCCTCTGACCGTGCACCACATGACAGTCATCATTATTTTTGATATTTAGTACGGCGACCATTCGTAATTATTCTCTCCTTTTCGTTTTCAAATTTTTTGTTTCCGATAACCGTATAATATACGTATATATATAAATAGTTTTAAGATTGCCAAGTTCTTACATTTTTTTTTTTTTTTTAAATATAGAATTTAATAATGAATTAATCTTATAATAATATTGGTATATAAGTAGTCAAGTTTTTCTTAAGTATGTCCATTTTTCGTTTACAAATATACTGCTTACAGTCATTTGAGCCAGCTGTAATATTGTTGTCATTGTACAAATTTTAAAAAAACAATGTTACATTCGGATCCAAATAATACCCCTTAATAATGATAAAATTACAAAATGTTTGTTCCCGAATTTATCACAGTACATTTCGCGACATGTTAATTTCTGGAAAACAAAAAAAAATGTCACTTACACCACTTGGACTTTAACCCGTCCATATATTTACAGTCGTCCGGAACACTTCTCTCAATGGACACGACAGAACACGCCGCCGCGGCATACTCGAGTTTCCGTCCTCGAAATATATTTACACACGAATTTCGTGTTACCGTACAACGCACATAAAGATTATATTTTATTTTTTCGAGAACGAGACAACGTCAAGACGCACATTTATAATACAAACCGAGCATTTATATCGTGTCCCTCGATAGTTTTTATTACGTTTTTTTCTGTTTTCATTTAATGTCGCCGTGTTTACCCGGGGACTCGTTTTTTTTTCTTTCTTCTTCTCCTAAACTGCTGCAGACACACGCACACCAAACTTATTATACACGTACTACAATACTCGACGGAAGAAACACAGTTTATATTATTATTCGAATCGTCACGGGAACCGGTCGAGGCCGTGTAATGTGTACACGCTTTAGATTGTTGTAATTTATTTATTTTTTTTTTCGGTTTTGTTTACTATTACGGTGTTTGAAAAAGTACACTTAGAATTGGAGGGGGGGCGGGGTGCGGAAAAAAAGAAATTAAATAAATTATTATCTACATAGTCCCGCGGCTCGCGCTCCTCTCTACCCTTATACACACACACACACACACACACACACACACACACACACAGATCTACAACAGTACACACATTATGCACGTGTGCCGAGCATATTATGTACGGTTTTAATAATAATAATTATTATTATTATTATACATATAACACGTTATATCGTTTCACACGATCACACGACTACGACAACGACTTTGGTGACTGTATGTTGGTCCCGTATAATAATTATTGGAGCTCGGATGTTTATGACCTAAATTTTACTAATATTATATGCATTTAAAAATGTCAAAATATGCGATTATATTCCTTTTAAAGTTCAAATGTATTGAATGTGTCTATTTTTTAACAAATATTAGAAAAATAATTATCAAATATGACATTAAACGCCTTAAAACGTATTACACATACCTTTTTTTTTCAACAAATATATATGTAATGGTAAATACTAATTCAAAATGAATTAAATACTTATTTTTAACTTTACTCGTTTGTATTTTATAAATAAAAATCGTTTATTTGCTGAGTTACTTCACTAAAATATATTCTTAGCTAATTTACTGTTATGACAAGTATATAAATACAATATTAAAAAAATATGGTTGATGATAATTGGTGGTAATAATAATTTGGGGGAAAAAAATATCATAATTCATAAATATGCTACTAAATCTAGAAATGAACAAAATTCGCATTTATATGACCCGAAAATGTCAAATATGCAAAATGAGTTTACACATTATTTGGAATCTGCACTTCGTGATTCGGTTTCGTATCGTATCTCCGGTCAGAGATAACAATATTAAAAGTCGATTTACCCGGTCGGCGGCGGGTTGCAGTGCGCGTTCATTACGGACGAACCACCGTGCGATTGTCACAACAGTTTCCCAATATTTTATGTACAACGACCCCGCTCTCTGTATCGTTTATAACGTCCGATCCGGTTATCCGGCCTGCTGCGGTGCGTGATATATAACGGGCGACGATAACAACTCCAGCAGCAGCCTTGATGACTCTGAATTCGCGACGACTACTACTCGGCGGATGTTGCTAGCGGACCTAAACGTTAACGACGTCCCTCGAAATACCGATCAGTATTATATATATATATATATATATATACGTATACGGTTGGTTTTGGGGAATTCGAATCCCTTCTGGAAAATGTCCGATAAAATACGTAATATCCACAGCTTTAAACCGCGCTATTAGTATCATCTAATCGCCTCGTCGTGGTTTATGCTATATTATAATCCTTACACGCAGGACTAGGAGTTCATCGGTGGCGTATTTGATGGGAGAGGAGGGCCATTGGCGGATCGCCCCCTCCTTGGAGTTTTTTTTTTTTTTTTTTTCATTTTAGATGTAATACATTATTTTATAATTATTATTAATGTTCATCTACCGTGGATCGTTTTCAAAAAAAAAAAAAAAAAAAAAAAATAGAAAAAAAGCCGGACATACTTCGCACGACGGGTGGTATTATATTGACGGGCGTAT
>JAIPRM010013858.1:0-11121 GCA_025469315.1 Stegophylla sp. TES_Ste_2020
GTAATTCACTTTTTTTTTTTTTTTTTTTTACTAACTTTTGTTAGCACTATTTAGGTTAGGTTGCTGGTTCACTACTTTTTAAAGTAATTATTTGAAACCAACTTAACAAAATCATACCTAGAAATATAAAAGTATACAAATATTTACTTGTAGGTAATAATAAAGCATAGCCATATACTGTACCTGTCAAGTTATCTGTGTATAATATACAATATACTATATTGTATATTATATTAAACTTCTTTTTTGGTTGAAAAGTAAATCGGCCGAAAAGGAAAGGGTACGTTTTTGGTCGAAAAGGGAATCGACCTTTTTCAAAATTTGGTCGAAAAGTGAATCGGCCGAAAAGGGAAGGGAACGTTTTTGGTCGAAAACGGCCATGCCCATGAATTCAAGCCAATGCTCATAGGTGGAGTCATCATCATTAGGTAGAGAACGAAAAGATTAATTCAGGTATACCAAAGTGTCAGACATCGATTTTTTTTTGTATTGATAGTACGAATAGTATAAACCATATTGTATACTTACAGAAGCATAGCGGTTAGGCGGCTACAAGGGGTTGGCGAATACGTCGCGCGTACAGCACGTCTCGAGCTTATCGATTGATATTATTAATATTTTCAAATTTAGTGACTCTGTCAATCCGTCATCCACCGTCACCGTCCTATCCGCTTTGTCGTGTTTTCGTTAGCGTTTTACATAATTTAGGCGCTGAGATTTATCGCTGTTAATAATGATTTACGTTTTATTCGGGTGACACTCGTTTTCCACCAATACTCTTTTCCCTTTTCCACCGAAATTCACCCTTCCCTCTTCATGACCAACACACGTTTCCTCCAAATTATTAAATTAATATTTCATATTATTGTAATATTTAAAATTTGAATGTGTAAATATGAATCTAATTAAAAATCCATATAATTAATAATATATTAAAGCTTGGCACATATTGAAAAGTTCCATCCGTGTATGAATTATCTACATCACAAAAAAATCACAAGTTCGTTTCACATGTAAAAATTATTATATGTTTTTCTTTATCATTAATTGGTAAAAATGATTCATCTTTATTTCTATTATCCGTGATCATATACTATTTTTAAAGCATCATCTCCAAAAGTGGCTGAGTTTTGTATTAGAGCTTTACTGTCTGCGTCATATTTTTACTAAACCATTTTATGTCATTCTAAATATCATATTTAAATATTTGAACATTGTGATAATATTATGTAAATCAATAAATAATTTGGTGTTTGGTGGAAGTCTGTATTGGTAGAAAAAAGAAAGATTCATTTTGGTGGAAAACGGTGCCACCACTACTTAATGAGTGACATTTTTAAATTTTGAGAGCTGAATCTAATGGTTTTGAAATTATGTTTATTTATTTTTCATCTTCTGGAAATACTTTTTCGTGTAGAAATACTTGCCTGAAAGTCTCATTTGTTGTTTTTTTAAATTGTAAATCATACCCGGCTTTTAGAGAGGTCATTTTTCTACACGAATACATTATATTTTACAAGATTATGATTGAAAAATGTGGATAAATATTACCTAGAAATTAATTTCAGTTATTTAGTCATAACTTTTAAACTATTAGTTCTAGGTATGTGAAACCTTCACTAATTACTAAAAATAGTCACGCACATATTACATAAAAATTTCAAAATCATTTCACCCATCTTGAGTTAAGTATACAACTTTTAAAATATTGGAAATTTCTCGATTTTATAAGTTTTATTTCATCTCTTGTTATTAAGACCTGTAAATTTTATACAAATCGACAACCCTTCGGAGAAAGACGTAACTCAATTTTGACAACTTTTCAATGTGGCTGTTTTAAGTTTTCAGAATAAAGTTCTTATTCTGATTGTAATGTTTTTCTTTATTTTATTTTTTTTTTTTTCTTTAATTGATTTACTTTTTTAGAGCATCTTGGAAAATTTTTATTTTTTACTAATTATCTACTTTCGTTAACTTAAGTCCCTAAGTTATGTCTTTTTATTTTAGAAACTACAGAGACTTAAATCAAGTTAAGTCTTTTTTCATGAAAAATATATCATTTTTAAGAGAACGGATCTCAAGTAAAGTCTTTTTTCGTGGGAAATATATTGGTCTGATAAAAACGCACTTCAAGTTAAGTCTTTTTTCGTGGGAAATATATCGGTTTCACGAGAACGTATCTCAATTTAAATATTTTTTCGTGGGAAATATTCAATATTTTATGGTGTTACGACTGTTTTTGCTAATGATTTTTATTTAAAAATACACGTAACTAAAGATCCATCCTTGTGCGCTGATAAATCAAATACTAGGACATTATATTTTATTCGAATTACAACCACTTTGGCAAAGTTGAGTTAATGGCCGCATTTATTGGGAATTAAGAAAAAAACCACCATCAGACAATGAAATAAAATAAATAATTATCCTTCTTCATAGGAGGTGTCGAAATATACTAATAAGTAGGGCCCGGATTTCAATGCGAAATGCATATTTTTTGAATGATTTTAAGAAATACTTTCCAATTGCAAAATTTGACACCTCAAAACTAAAACTTTTATTTTGCATTATTTTGCATATTTCGATATTTTAGCATTTTTATTCGTTTTAATGCATATTTGAACAATAACCCTTCAATTTTAATTTATAATATCTGTACATTATACAAGTCAATAATTTAAATTTAGCTAATTAAAAATATCATCATCCGTGTTTTTTAGTTTTTCCCTTAATAATACTATAAATCTCTCTGTAATTACTATAAAGTTTGAATCTCATCTTTACTTATAGTCACCTTAACTCGACAGACGACAAATAGTAAAATAAATTAAAATATTGATATGTATAGGACCTGTTTTCAGTGCATTTTTGCAATAAAATTCATTTTTTTAAGGGCATTTTCAAAGGAAAATACATTTTTTAAGGGCATTTTTGACTGTTTTTTAGAGCGTTTCTCGAGGATTTTTAGTGCATTTAAATCCAGGCCCTGCTAATGAGTATCACTAATAGTACTAAAAGATTATCGAAAATCTTAAGTCAACTTTTTTTTATAGCGGTTTAAACCGTTTCAAGTTAAAATTTGAACAAAACTGGTCATTTTTACACAAAATAATGATTTTTTTTTTTACAATCAAAATCTCAAAAAACATTTTATTATTATTAATGTGGTAGAAATTTTCTTTTATCAAAATATTCCTTGCGTGTTTCACAAGGCATAATTTTCTTGAAATTTGACCTGGAAAATAATTTTTTACAAGCGTTTAAAATAAGAATAACGGCTCAAATAATGATAAAACCAAATCATCGTAGATTTGTTTTCCACAACATTACGTCGTATAATATTGTACAAAATTCATCAATATTATTAAACGTACTTAATAGTATAAAACTGACAATTATTAAGATGATTATAGATTAACTGAAGAAGCTCCGGTCAGAATCGTTTTATCAAAAATTAATTTAAAATTCAACACATGTCCACCAAGAGTATGCCACCCGAGGAGTGAATAATGTCCATAGCACTAAGCATGTCCATAGGGTTTGGGATCCGAAATACTTTCGATTACAGTTTACTGGCATTCGAGGTTTTCGTGCGAAACTTCTTTGAATCGCATTCTGCTCGGCAAAAATTCCGGCACAAATCTGATATACAATAAGAACGTTACGAATTCAATACAAAAACAACTATTATAATATTATATTGTGATACACGACCGAACTATCGAATATACAAGCGCCCACACCCCACGACGGTCGGCGATCGTTTTGCAAAGCAATATTATTATTATTATTATTATTATTATTATTATTATTACTATTATTGTCATCACATCACTGCGGTGATTGTTATTGCGGCGGGCGGCGACGGGATACTGTGCAGGAATTTTCGGAATCTGTCAAAGAGATTTTTGTTCGATCGGCGTCTGTTCGGCGAATCGCCCGAAACATGCACGGCGCGGACGTAGCATTTATCTGGATAAATTATTATACGTTTTCTTTGATATAAAATCACTTTTAGGGAGGTGGATGAAAAAATCACACCCCGTTTTTCCACCCTTAGAACTACCTCGAGAGTATACTCTTTTGAAAAACAAAAAAAGAATTTTAAAAATCGGTTCACAATTTACGGAGAATTCGGGGTGAACACATAATATAAAACTCAAACATAGAACCTCCTCCTTTTTTTTTAAAAAAAAAATCTGTTAAAAATGTCTATTTGAATAAAATAAATAGCGTTTGTGTTAATGCGCACAAGAGGAATGAAAACTTGTTGCTTTTATTCGAATGACGACAAAATTCAAAATTAAGACAACCGTTTTCATAACAATAATCTATACAATTTTCGTTGTATTAACAACAATATGTACAACATATTTTTCAGTTTAATTCTAGTAACTAGTGTTCTCTTGATCAAAATTTTCACTAGTTCATTCTTCCCATTATTCGGTCACACTAAAAGAATGATATACTCCTTTAGTTAATAATAAATAATCTCGTAATATAATATTATTCTTTTTTTATATTTATAAAACTTTTTTTGGTTCATTGTTGCTATGACAACAAAACGAGTTAAATGCGTTAAACGGTCCACTTCACGTATGAATACACTTCAATAATAATTGTGTCATTAACTAAATTATCAATATGAATAAATGCTAAAAATAACTTTATTTTTAATTCAAACAATAAAATAAATTATATTTAGTCGATAACCGCCTCATAGTGTAACTTATGTGAAACCCAAAAATATTATTAAAACAAATCAGCCATAATTTGCAACATGAGTACTCTTTACTCTTCGATCAGGATACTCTTGGTGTGAGAGTTGACCTTCAAAAACTCTCATTAGTTTAATAAAACGATTCCACGCGATGCTTTAGTTAATTTTACAGGGCAATTATTTTCAGTTTTCTATCGAAATATTTAAAAAATAATTATCACCTAATGAAAATGGTCAATTTTGAAGGGTTTCAAAATGTAAATCTTTTAAAATTAAAAACGTAAATACAAATTTAACTGCACACAATTATGTTGGTATAAAATTGTTAAAACTTAAAATTATGAATTGAAGATTTTATAAAATAATACTTAACGAAAATAAATCTCCCGTTTTTTTGGAAGATTTTTGAAGTCATTTGAGTCATAAATTGAGCTAACTTTAAAAAAAGTTCAACACGTTAGGAATTAGTTTGGGGTTTTAATAATTAGGGAAATCCTGGCAGTGATGTCAGTATTTTACCCCTTGTATTTATTTTCGGAAATAATGTTCAGTCATATGATAAAAATAATAACGTCATCGTTTTCAATAATTGAATAATTATTATTAGGGATGAGAATTTATAAAAGATAAAATTGAAAAAATTTTTACAAAAAGTAAAATAGAAAATAGGCATAAAAAAAGAATAAAAAATATGCATAGAAAAATATTAAATTTTATTCTTATCATTATTTCTTTTTAAATAATTTGAATGAAATTTTACATTCTTATTGGTAATATTCATTCATGAATAAACAAATAAAATACGTATTTTACTCGTAAATAAGGTAAATTTGTAGCATTGAACATCTGAATACATTGTATTTACTGGTTTTCGAAATCTAAACCACGGTAATTGTTCAAATAGTTTTTAAACGGGAAAACTTTTAAAAATCTATACAAATATATACATTTTTATAGGTAATGTAACATTCACGTTTAACTGGTAATCTGCATACATTTTTTTGTCCATTTTTTCGTTTTATGGGATAAATTTTACTAAAAATATATTCATATGCACAGAAAATACATTAATATGTAATTCTCAAATAAATTATCAAAATGAAATAAATAAATAAACCTGAAATATGAAATCGCTAAGTTATGGAACAAATTTTCTTCTCACCTAACTATAAATAAAGGTTTTAGCAATTTCTGTAACTCCTCTTCATTTATTATTATAGACTGTTTTAGAATAATTATTAATTATTTAATTATTTATTTATTATTTAATTATTAAAGTAGTTTGAGGAGAGTAGTCCTCGTGGATCGATAAAAAAGAAATCAGAACAAATCTTAGGCAGAGTACTTATTTGTATATATATACGAATAGTAAATGTACAGAACGTAATTATTTCACAACTTTAATATTTCACAATACACCTAATGCAGGCTGCAGGCCTCGTGATAAATTAATATTTACCATTATCGTTGTGAATTCCTACGCAAACAAAGTATTCGTTTTAAATATGTATGATGACATTCTTTTCATTCATTTTTTTTTTTTTTTTTGAGTAAAAAAATGAAATTCAGTTACCTCGTGTTTTTAATAAAGTCAGTAAATATTGTAATATTCAAGTTGTAGTAAAAACCAACCATTTTGAGAATAATATTCGTTTGATTGCAAACTCTGTTAAAGTTATAACAAAAAAAAAAAAAAAAAAACTTATAGAAATACTTCTTATCAGAAATGATATTAATCAAATATAAATTTTAATATTTACGCCTACATAATAACAATTCATAATAGAAACTTTTAGAATATTTTTTCTTCCCGCCAACATGACGTTATACTTCAACGTTTGTGTTCATTCTATATAAATAAGAAATTACTTTTATAATTTATAAGAGTGAATGATTATAGTATAAGGAAAGCTTTGGAATACTCGGACGTTTACCTAAATGCTTTGTGTTTATTTTCCGTTTTAATATTATATAATATAATATGTATACGTGCGATGCTTTTTTTACAAACTACTTGTAAATTGTTTTTCTTTTATATGAATAATAAAAACTTAAGTCACGAGGGTTATCTATCGATTGTTTGAAACTAATGCATTTCATCATCGCAGTTAGGTAAACCTTTAGACATTTTTTATTATTTTTTATTTGTCTTTCGAATAAGTTTCGTGCACTATAAATCCTACATAGACGATATTGTTTCACTGCAGTTTTTTTTTTTATTTTTTTGAGAAAATTGTGCTAACTTATTTTGCCGTGGCAAGCACTTCAAGACTTTAATTCTTTGCATGTTTTTAATACAAATTCGGTCATCACAAAATTGTTAAGTTTAAAATATAAATACAATCATCGTGAATACTGTCCTTTATTATTAATTAGTGCAACGCCTTTCAATAATAAATACATTTTTTTTATGCTAAAACGATATCAAAATAAAGATAATTCATAGAAACTGTTAATCACATTACGTACATGCATGTAGATTTTCGGTTGTTTTGTTTGAAATATGTTTGTATCGACTATAAGGTTGGAAATACTGCAAACAAAGAACAAAGAACTTTTTCTTATTGTTATCATTTAAAGCTCGATGTACATTCCGGTGTACAAAAAATCGCTGTTGTTATTAACTATTAACGGATTTTAACGTTTAGAGAAAATGAAATATTAAAATTATCAAAGATTCAAAAGTTCGAGTTAAATATTAAAAATAAAACTAATTATTTCATTAAAATATTAAGTTGTATGTTTTTCTTTCTTTCTTTTTTTTATATTCCACAGTAATCAGCTGTGCACATAATTCTTTTTCGCCTTTTTAACTATTCATAAATAAATGATAAACAATGGTAAATACAATCGTAAAAACAATAGTAAATAAAATGTTTTTATTCATATTAATTGAGAGAAAGACATCAGATTTTTTTTTTTTAATTTATGTATTTTGACATGAAAGTGAGTATCAAATATTTTACTTTTACTAGGTAATAATAATACAGTTTCATTAAAAATATCGATACATTATTTTTAAGAATAAAAGTTGAGAATTAATTATGATAATATATTGATCGAAAATAGAAAAAACAATTTTTTTTTGTAAAATAGACGTCGAAACCTATCAAAACATTTCGTTTATATTATTCTTTGTATTTCACAATAAAATTGATATCGTTTGTTATGTAACTGTTTATTATACAATTAATGGGTAAAGATCATAATGTAAACAATATAGTCTATATTTTCTTTTTATATTGTAAATAAACTATTAATCTATACGTAAATAATTACATTTTTAACTATGCCATTTGTTATATATGCAAATATTCTGTATATAAGGTCATTTTAATATATGTATGGAAGTGAAACATTCATAAATTAATGTATTAATATATTGCAATGTGATAAAGATAATTTTGAAAGACTATATTTATTTATTGGAGATAGATTGTATAGAGATTCATTACAATTTTAATGACATTTTACTTAGTTTGTGGTTAAGATAAATTACTTTTGAATTTGCTATTATAAAACAGTATAAATTTGATAAATTCGATTTGCATTAAGTGTATATATTTATTATATAAGTTTATTTCTTTTGAAATTCCAAAACATAAGGGTCTGCGATTTAATTCGAGTTGGCAAATATTCGAGACTATGTGTTTTAATTATCCGCCGTTTGTATAAACCTGTGCCAACTACACGTACCACGGTCAATATGCAGTAAATCAACTGTCCCATGTGAATGACTTTATAAATGAATATAGTTGCATTCAACTAAAACTTATTTTGCAGCAAAACTTTATTGGTTTGAAATGAAAACTCATTTTAGCGATATTTTTTGTATAAAAACAAACTGTGAATTGTAACAGATTTGATATTTTTTTTTATTCATTAATGACAGTTCAAAACATAAGTTTTTTTTTTTTACTTTCTGGTTGACAATTTTTAAAAAAATGTAATCTACCAAACTAAAACGTTTTTCAGCAACGATTTTAAGAAAAATAATTACTTCAGTCACGAATCACGCCGTTTATAAACAAAATAATTATATACTTTCCGATTAGAACCGTAATAAAATTTACCTTAAGTTATAGCTGTAACCTTCTGTGTTTTTTTTTTTGTCATTTTTTTACCAAACAAATATTTTTTATAAAATATGTACCACACAAGAATAATGGTTAACTAGGCACAAAAAGATTCTTTCATTCATGTCGTTAGTGTTTTACTATTTTACAATAATGTCTTATTCGATCCATAGCTTTATTTTTGTCAAATTCTGGGTAGTTTTTCGAAATTTTTGAAAAATTATTGAGAATTTCGAATAATATAGCATCTAGAAGCCGAATTCTGGTTTAAAAAGTTGTACACAAGTAATTTTATGCAAAAATGTATTTACAGAAAGAAAAATAAACAAACATCATAGTAAAAAAAAAAACTAGTTTTTCCGGTCCACTTGGAATCTAAAATGAGAAAAATAGCCTTTAGCACCTCCTAATATTCTCGAAACGTCTTTAAGGTATTTAAATACAAATTAACGCTATTTAATTTTGCTGCACCCCACTCGATCGACTCGTCGCATTTTTTAAATTTCGTTTTAAATAAAAATAAAACGAATAAATATAGACCGTCGGGAGTTATCGAATGAGTGTGTACAGAAAAGTAGGTCACATCCGTGCACGTACTGGCCATTTGAAGACGCCGGAATAATAATTGTGAAAACAGGATATTTACACCGTTTGTTATTTTGATATCGACGTTGCGCGTTCACGACTCGAAAATAGGACCATTTCGACAGCATGTGCATTTCCGATTTTATATACGTTATATAAGTATATATATATATATATATATATATATATACAGTATGTAAATTAATTGGAAAGTCTTATTTACTCCTAATATAATGCAGATATGTGACTTATAGCCCATCTTTTACCATGGTTAAGAAAATCTAAAATTCAAAACCGCCAAAAAAAAAAAAAAAATGTTTGAAAAATTTCGAAAATAGCCACTTTGTAGAATTACTTATAAATTACTCAGAGAAAAAAAACATTTTGAAATCGGTTGAATTTTGAATGAATGAAAGCATTTTAAATTAAAAAAAACACAGCAAATTGTAAAATTGTATTATTTTTTAAAATTTTTAAATAGATAACTAATAATATGATATTATGTAATGAAGTACACACAACTCATAAATATTTTTGTTTATTTTTATAAATATTCAAAATGCCCCCCATTGACTGCTATACTTAACTTAATTTTATACAACCATGATCTTTGTAATGAAAAATTATGCATGTAAATTGCTGTGTTTTTTGAATAATAAAATACTCTCATTCATTCAAAATTCAACCGATTTCAAAATTGTTTTTTTCCCTGAGTAACTTATAAGTAATTCTACAAAGTGGCTATTTTCAAAATTTTTCAAAATTTTTTTTGAATATTCAAAAATTTTTTATTGTGGTTTTGAATTTTGGATTTTTTTAACCATAGTAAAATATGGGCTATAAGTCACATAGTATGTTAAAAAACGGAACTTCAATATCTGCATTGTATTAGAAGTAATAACTACTGACTTTCCAATTAATTTACATACGTTTATACGAGTTTTTTATATACGTTATTTTGCGGACTAATTTTCAATTTTTGTGGACAAATAGTTTTTTAGCAAATCAAAAAATAAAAATAGACAGTGGCGCACACAGGATTTTTTTTCGGGTAGGGTTATTAAAAAATTTGAATCAACCACTTTATATCATTATTAACTACATAAATTACAGATGACTATCTGTTGGACTGCTAAACCACTGTAACAGCTAGTTAACCCCTAAAATAAAACGATATATTAAAAGTAAAATAGAACAAACTTATTTACCATCTACCAAAAATTAAAAACTTTTTAGAGCCCAAGGTAAAGCAAAATTTTAAAACGATATCACGCATCAAAATTAGAGGACAAGCATTTGTTCTTTATGCTTTGAAAACGGTTTCTCTCATAATTACAGTAAAACTAAAGTAAAATGAGGTTATACAGCGTTATAAGGCTTCGTAAATCAAAAATATTCCTCAATTTGATATAAAAACCTAACTTGGAATTAAAAATTTTATAGAAAATTTAATTTTCATATTTTTTTTTTCAAATCAGGTACCATTTTATATGATTACCGCACAAAACGATTTATATTGTTGTTTTCAGAATCAAAAAATAAATTATAATTTAGAATAAAAACAAAATTGAAATTGGAGAGATGAGTAGTAAAAAGCATTTAAAACAAGATAACCACAGTTTCCAGGTAATTGAAATACTAATTTTAGATTCTGAATGAAGTGAAGAAGCTAGTGTTTTTACAATGATGTTTATTTTTTTTTAATTTTTTTTTTCTGTGTACAACTTTTCGTATAGAAAT
>JAIPRM010013859.1:0-11120 GCA_025469315.1 Stegophylla sp. TES_Ste_2020
GTTTAAATTTAATCTATAATAGGTAGTTTAAAAATTATACTTTTGTCACGATTCAAAAACATAAATATATATATATATACATGTAATAAATACTTATTTATTTAAAAATATTTTTGTCATGTCGGACAATAAAATTGGTCCATTTGAATTTCGTGCCAATATTATTAATTCTTATCGTATTAATAAATAATATCAATTGTTAAAGTGCATGAGTGAGAACTTGGATTTAATCCAAACACCCTCCGTGATTAAGTGCACGACTAACTTCGCTCCGCAAATCGAAAATATCCCTCAACTTGTTGTGTGACGTGGGGAATTTCGGCTTGATAATCGACTTGCTGTGCAACGTAGGAACATTATGGAAAAAACGCAAAATATTACAGGCGGTGGTAACCGAGACTTGCGGTGTCACAATGTCACGTATGCCCAATCGATCTTACAAGTCAGGCTAAACAAATAGAAAATCAGTGGCTTTTAACAGGCTGCTATTGCTATTCGAGTCCTTGCGCATGCGCTTTAAAATTTAAACAGACCAATCGGAGCGTCGATAAGTGGTTCGGTGCTGGGGTTCTAGAGGCTTTGTTTATTACGCGCCTACATTTTGGGTGCACTTGAATTGCTTCCAAAATCCAATACTCAAATTGCCTTCGGGGTTTTCAGGTACCCTAAATGGATAAACTCGAATTGCCTCTTACATTCGATCAAACATCGATACTGTGAAACATTGATATCGATATTTTTGCATTATTATTTATTTTATTTATAATTTATTATTATTTATTGAACTATTTATTTAATTTACATATCAAATACAGTAGTCACCGCTTATTATAAGCACACTTTTATATGTCCCCACGTTGCACAGCAAGTCGAGGGATATTTTTGATTTGCGAGTGAAGCGGAGTCGACCAAACAACCGGAGAACTTATTTACGTTGGCGGAATCTACAATGTCCAAATCTAACTGGGCATTGATACAATGCCTGGGCAATATTATGCAATGCCCAACCTCCTACTTTGCCCGTAACATATATAATACATAAATTGCAAATATTTTTAAATAACTTAATGTTATAATAGTTTATATTAATAGTTTTTATGATTTTTGTTAATTTTTACAAGTTGTAATTTTTTATTTGAATTGCAGATAAAAATTATGTTACAAACTTATGAGACGTATAAAATGTTAAAAGTATCAATGATCCCAGAAGTAAATGAACTTCATACAGAACTAAAAGATATTTTATCAATATTTACAAACAAAAGAGAAAATATTTTAAAAATAACCGAGGACTTGATGTTTGAAGATGACGTTGTCAAATTTGACATTGAGGTTAAGAATTGGAAAATTCGTTTGAATGATCACCTTACTAAACAGATTGAAGAAGAGACAGCCATTGAAAATAAAATTGAACTAATGAAAAAGTGTGATGATTTAAATTTAATCAATTTGGAATTAGATCATGCCTATACTAGTACACTTAGAAATTTAATTAGTTGTAAGAAACGTTATTTTAATCATTACCTACTCTTCTTGATAATTCATTTGTAGTGCCGATTCAATATTTACAATCTCAACGCTAATTTTAGGGTATACAAACGTTTATACTGTAAATAGAAATAACATTGCCGTTTCGTATAATACGCCTTTGGTTTCTGGTCAATTGATGTGGATATCAATGATAGAAGAAAAAGTTAAAGAGGCGATAGAATTCTTCATGGTAAAATGACAAATTAAATATATAAAGCAATAATACAAAGTACATCACTTACATTACGTTACTAATTTTAAAATGATGTTACAGATTAAAAGCTCAAACCTATGGGGTGAAAATCTACATTCGTACAACTCATTGTGCACTGCACTCAGAAACCATGAATTACTGTTACATTCAAAGTGGTACCAGCAGATCACAGATACGGTAAGTTCAAATTACCAATATTCGTATTGACTTTCATAAAGAAATTTTAATTTTGAGCTTTTTTTTTTTAAGAGTGAATCGAGGAGTGGCCCATTATTGGTCAGAGATCCGATTACAAGGATTTACAGTTGCAATTATTGGTCATTAGTTACAGAAACAATAAACGTTGCTAAACACATGTTCTATAGACGTTTACCTATACCTCGAGATTTAGAGTTTATGTTACAGCATAATAACATGATGTACAAAAGATGCATGTACGCTAAAACTATTCTAAAACAATATGACCAAATAAGGTATAAAAACCACCTAATTGAGATGAAAATATTAGATATACCTATATTTAATTTGTTTATATGTCAACAGGAATATGGTACCAAACATATTTTGTGATTTAACGAATTTTGAAATTTTGAAACTGGATAAATTATTGATACCGTTGCTAAACAGTACAAAATGGTCGTCGACTGAAGCCATGTTTATAATGTCTGATATAAAAAAGAATTTTGATTACACTGAGGCATTTATAAAAAGGGTAAAATGAGCATAGATATCTAAATAGATGAATAATAATTAAATATGCATTTATATTTGTTTTACAAATGTAATGAAATACATATAGATCTTTGATATGGACAATATTTTACGAGAAGCGTGTACGAGTATAAATCAATTTCTACTAATTACGCTACCTAGTTCAGCAGTATGTCCTGAAGAATTCGCTGCATTGAATATAACGAATATTCAAGAAACATCGAAACAAATAACGAAAAAGTCAATTTTTTTGGAAAAAACATTTTTTTATGTAATCAAATTGATTCTTACCAGAATACATGATAGATATTCATTTAAAGACGACGATAAAAAATTCGATTTTTTCGATGTGACCCTAGCCTTGGAAGATATAAGAGACATTGATGGGGAATGTAAACGAGAAGGTAAATTTGTACAAACATTTTAACAAATTAAAATATTACTGTAATGTTATTGTATGAATATATTTTTTGGTCATAGACGTGATCCGTCCACCTTTTCATCCTACAAGTAAACAAGTCGATGATTGGTGCATGAATGCTTTCCGGTTTTATAACTTTTTTTACGCAAAAAGTTTGATAAATATGACGAGCAAGTCATTTAATTTACTTTCCATGCGTTTGTCTTATCAGGAGTAAGTGTAAGACTAATAGCAATATTAATTTTGGTTACGAAGAAATTAGGAATGAAATAATATAATAATACAAATTAAATTTAACAAAATGTGTGCAGATATCACAAACATTTAGATTGGCAACCAATCATAAAAATCAATTTAGTTGTCGAGGACAATCGTATAGGAATAAAACCAACATGGAAAAAAATTAGCATGGTTATAAAGAACGTAACAAAGCAAGCACGAGACGCTACATCAAAATTGATTCGTTGGGGTTTTCATCACTTAGAAGTATTAAAATATATTATTTTATTACATTGCACTAATTCTAAAAAGTTAAATTTCTATGTATTTTAATTTATTTTGATACACAGGACAATGAATATTGTTATAAGAAGAGTATATCTAGAACTAAAGATGTGATTGCTGCAATAAAGAACGTAGAAACGTCAACAAAACCTTTGAAAATATCAATGGAACATTTCATAAGCGTAAATATTAATTAAATAGCTATTCCATATTTTAATACAAAATTTTTTTAGTACAAAATTAATTCTAGCTATACAAATCTAAATATCAAAAATTATGGATCGACGATTCTAGTAAAATATCAACAATAAAAAGTATGATGAGCAAATATTCTATGCTTTATGATATTCGACGTGGATTTGATCAAATAAAATCTTCTGCCAATAATATTGATGAGGAACCTTCGAGCATCGTGATTGGACCAATTGAAATTAATTTAGGTACGTTATTAATTTATAATATTTTTTATGTACTGGATCGTCAATCGTCATTATTCTTTAATTATTTTATATTAGAGTCATTTAAAGTATCACTAAAAGATGAAGTAAAACGATGGCAAATTTTATTCACTAACAGTGTGTTGGAGTCATCCAAACTTGATGATCTTTCGAAATTCGTATCAGAAAAATATAATTTACTTTCATTGCCAATTCGAGAATTAGTTGATGCTAGAAGAGTAATATTATGTTCGGAAGAAATTGAAAGTAATCTAACAAATTTAGATGAAAGCATTAAAAATACTAATGACGTGTACGATTTATTAAATGAATACAATGTGAAAATTTTACCCAAAGATGAGATAAACTTGAATATTCTCGCTGATACATATAGAAAACTTATAATTAAAGTAGTACCTATTCTAATTACGTCATACAAAGATAACGTATCAACTATACGTTATTTTCTAGAACAATGAAGTACGACAGCAATTATTAGATGTATACACACCACTTAGAATAGAACTGAACCAAGGTATAACAAATTTGAAATTAGATATTGTGAAGTACAATAAAGATTTTCATGAGACGGGCCCGATGGTCAAAGGGTTATCACCTTCAGAAGCCGCAGACGAGTAAAAAAGACACATTAAATATTTAATATCCCTTGTGTAATTTATTTCTATATTTAGGGTTTTAAAATTTCAAGATAGGCTGGATAAATTGGTCATGGCGATGGATCGTTATAAAAATAGTGAACTTTTATTCAATATACCCGTCACCCAATATCCTTTATTAGATGAATATAAACGAATTCTTAACTTGTTGAATAAACTTTATGATCTGTATAGTAAAACCAGCCGTTCCATCGAAACATGGTTAAAAACACCATGGAACCGTATACAAATAGACGACATAGTTGAGAGCTTATTAGACTACAGTAACAAGTGTCGCAGGCTTCCTAAAGGTCTAAAAGAATGGCCTGCTTTCTTCGATTTAAAGAGTAAAATCGATGATTGGTCTGAAAAAATAAGACTAGTAGATTTGATGATTAAAAATTCATTGAAAAAGAGGCATTGGGATATGATAGAAAAAGTAACTGGCACTTTATTTCCTATTGAGGATAAAGATTTTTCACTGAAGGATGTTATAAATGCCCCTTTATTGGAAAATAAAGATGAAATAGAAGATATATGTCAAACAGCTATCAAAGAAATCGATATTGAAGCGAAATTGCATCAGATTATTTCAGATTGGTCAAATATTAACGTAGAATTTTCCACATTTAAAAATAGAGGACTGTTACTTGTAAAAGGCCAAGAACTAGGAGAAGTTGTCGCAACATTAGAAGACAGTCAAATGATAATGAGTTCATTAGCGTCCAACAGGTAATAACACAGTAGTTAACTAAATAGAATGATTTGCTTCGAAAATTAATACGCATTACTTTTTAAATAACAAACAAGTTCAAAGAGTTTTGTATGTGGTATTAATTTATATATGTTGATTAATATATATATATATACAAAAAAACTATATAATACAAAATATTATAGATATAATGTTTCGTATAAAATGAAAATTATGGAGTGGGTAAAAAAGTTTGCCGTAACCAGCCAGGTTTTGGAAAACTGGATTCTTGTACAAAATCTTTGGATGTATTTGGAAGCAGTCTTTATTGGAGGAGACATATCTAAGCAACTTCCACTAGAAACAAAACGTTTCACTGTAATGACATTAACGACAAAATTAGTTTATAAGCTTGTACATTTATTAATATTTAGGATGTTGATAAACTATGGGTACATGACATAATGACTAGAGCTCGATCTATCGAGAATGTTATCAAAATTTGCACTGATGATGGGTCAATGGAAAACTTACTACCACATATGCTCGAACAATTGGAATTGTGTCAAAAGTCATTAGCTGGGTAATTATACTTATAAATTACAATTGTACAAGTAATATAAAATAACCTTATTAAATATTGGTGTAATATTAGGTACTTGGATCAAAAGCGAAACATATTTTCAAGATTTTACTTTATATCAGATCCAGTGCTTTTAGAAATCCTTGGCCAAGCTTCAAATTCTCATTCTATTCAACCTCATTTACTTAGTCTTTTTGATAACATTGCTAAATTATCGTATAGTGCAGACATATATGATAAAGCTTTAAAGATTATATCTAGAGAAGGTGAAGGAATCACATTAGAAAATTCTGTTTTATGCGTTGGAGGAGTAGAACATTGGCTCAATGTTTTGCTTGATGAATCAAAATCATCCATTAATCAAATCATTGCAAATGTTGCAAATTATATTACGACAGATCCGACATTTTCACTTATAACAATGATCGATCAATTTCCTTCACAAGTATAGAGACAATTTAATTAATAAAATAATATAAATTTATAATAATTCAATTACTTCTGTAGATGGGTCTCGTTGGTATACAATTACTATGGACCCTTCGTACAGAGTATGCAATTACAAATGCAATCACTGTGAAAAAAATTATGAGAGAAACAAACGGTGAATTTCTAAAGATTCTCAATTTACTTATCGACTCCACTACAAAAAATTTGACTAAAATGGAAAGATTGAAATATGAAACTCTAATTACGATACACGTCCATCAAAGGTTTGAAATCGGTTTGAATTTCACGAAAAAAAAAATAATAATAAAGACATTGATAACTCATAAATATTTTAGGGATATTTTCGATTTCTTATACCGCATGAAAATAACAAGCATAACAGATTTTGAGTGGCTGAAACAAGAACGTTTCTATTACAATAATGAATTGGATCGATGTGAAGTGTACATAACTGACGTGTTATTCGTATACCAAAACGAGTTTTTGGGCTGTTCAGATAGGCTTGTAATCACACCACTTACAGATCGCTGTTACATAACACTTGCTCAGGCTGTTGGTGAGTGAAATACAATACATGTATTATACAAATGTATAAAACACAACATTGAATAATTCATTGTTCATTTTGAGTGTGGTGGTAATTAATTACATTCGAAATGCAGGAATGAATATGGGTGGCGCGCCAGCTGGTCCCGCGGGTACTGGAAAAACGGAAACGACAAAAGATATGGGAAAATCCCTAGGAAAATACGTAGTGGTGTTTAACTGCTCAGATCAAATGGATTACCGAGGATTAGGTCGTATTTTCAAAGGCTTAGCGCACTCAGGAACGTGGGGCTGTTTCGACGAATTTAATCGCATTGAATTGCCAGTACTTTCAGTTGCAGCTCAACAAATATACACCGTGTTTACCGCCCGTAAAAATAAGAATGATAAATTTCCATTTAGGTAGAAGTTTTGTTTAAATCACTCAGCCCAGTCAAAATAAATATTTGTATTTTTTTTCTTTATAATAGTGATGGTGATATGGTACCAATGAACTCGGAATTCGCCATATTTCTCACCATGAATCCTGGATATGCTGGACGCCAAGAATTGCCAGAAAATTTGAAAGTTCTTTTTAGAAGTGTTGCCATGATGGTGCCTGATAGATTGGTAAAATAGTATACACTTTCATTGGCTTGAGAGTCAAATTATTAGATTTAATTTTTTTAAAGTAGCTATTGCTTATTTTGAGTAGAAACCATAACATTTTCATTTACCTTATTAATTACATATTTAGATCCTGACTGGGGCGAAAACGTTAGTGTTTTTACAATGGTAATAATTTTATTTTCTGTTAACACTTTTTTGTGTAGAAAGACCTGTCCAAAAGATTTGACCAACAATTTTTTGAAAAACAATAGACTTCTAGATGGTACTTTTGAGAGGTCATATAACGAAATTCTCAATAATGTTTTAATAATTAGGAGAAAACTACCCAAAAATTGACAAAAACGCAAAAAATTTGAAATATTTTTCTCACGCTATTTTCCATAAAAATTTTATTTTAGATTCTAAGCGGAGTTTATGATTTTACAATGATGTTTAATTATTTTATTTTTTTATAATTATTTTCTTCTTCTGTAAATACTTTTTCGTATAGAAACACTTGTCCAAAAGTTTCGATTAGTAACTCTATAGATCCGAAATTACACCCAGATTATACAAATC
This sequence comes from Stegophylla sp. TES_Ste_2020, assembly GCA_025469315.1. NCBI lineage: Eukaryota > Metazoa > Arthropoda > Insecta > Hemiptera > Aphididae > Stegophylla > Stegophylla sp. TES_Ste_2020. The sequence goes on from JAIPRM010013859.1 coordinate 7,914, forward strand.
ATTTTCTGAATTAAATATAGGTATTTAAAATGCAGCGTAAGACTTAATACTGAAGATGACAAAATTGTATGTACTGACCTGTTCTAAGCTTAAGAATGTGAGAAGGAAAAGTTTATTTTCACGGAAAATATCAGGAATATGTATTTCTTAAACGTAATGCCTATAATATGAGTATTACATTTGAAAAAATTTCATTATGGCTCATACTATTATTATAACACGAAAATTTTTATAAAAAAATTTAAGTATGTATATAGATTTTTTCTTATTTCTCCATCGATCTCCATCTGATCATAAATTTTATACTGACACGTGCCGACTTTATCACTAGATTAGGTAATCCTTTTATGAACCTTTGTGCTCAATATACATCTGATATAATATATTCGACATATTAATTTGGGTGTGTTGATTTTCTAATCTAATAATAATAAAAATGTATTAATTTTCAGATTATAATACGTGTGAAGTTAGCTTCGTGTGGTTTTAAAAATAACCAAATTTTATCTAAAAAATTTTTCATCCTATATCAACTATGTGAAGAACAGTTGAGTAAGCAGGTACATTATGATTTCGGCCTACGAAATATACTGGCCGTATTACGTACACTTGGTACACAACGAAGAAGTAATCCGAACGAATCTGAAGAAACAATACTCATGAGAGTATTGAAGGGCATGAATGTTTCCAAGTTGGTAGATCAAGATGAAGCAATATTTCTCTCTTTGCTTGAAGATTTATTTGACACCAAGAGATCGACTTCGACGTCATATAAAGATTTACAGGTGGCAATAGATACTTCGTGTAAAGAGAGTTCGTTAGTTAATCATCCATCTTGGAATTTAAAAATTATTCAAGTAAAATTATGATATACATATATGTATATTTTTTTAATTATATTTTGTGATTTATTAATATTCATCTGAACATTAAGGTTTACGAAACGTCTTTAGTGCGTCACGGGCTAATGATATTGGGCCCCACTGGGTCAGGTAAAACAACAGCTATCCATTGTCTCTTATCGGCCTTGACAAAAACTGGGCTAAATCATTTTGAATACCGTATGAATCCAAAAGCTATTACAGCATCACAGATGTTTGGAAGACTAGATGTAGCTACTAATGATTGGACTGATGGTATATTTTCAACACTATGGAGGAGAACATTAAAAGTATTTTTCATTTACTAAATAATTAGATTTTTAGATTCTGAACGAAGTGAAGAAGCTTATGTTTTTACAATGATGTTTATTTTTTTTTCTCTCTTTCTGGAAACACTTTTTTGTATATAAAAATACTTGTCCAAACAGTGGCGGATCTAGAATATTTTGATAGAGAGGGCACATATGAATTTTATAATTTAAAATAAAAAACCTATGATATACAAGTGATATTTCACAGAATATAATTGTTTATTTTCTTAACTTGATGATGACTTTTAAAATCGAAACCGGTCGTTAAAGAAAAATAATTATAATACTCCAGGCTAAATTTATTTTTATTTATATATTTATTTTGTTATTTAATATTACATAATATAATAACTATACATTGATGTTATTTATTATTTATTTATTTAATTTTGTTTTTATATACCTATACGAGTGTATTATAGATTTTTTATTTTATTACCGAGTATTAGTATATAAACATTTTATTATTATTTAGTTATGTATAATTTGATTCATAATTTATAATACATACTCTTATTTTCAAACAAAATTGGCAATATTTTAATACAATTAACACTTTCACTAACTACTAAAAATAGTTACGCACATACTTCATAAATATTTCAAAAGCATTTAACCAATTTCAAAATTAGTATAAGTGTAGAAATTTGAAAAAATAGGAAATTTCTTATTTTTGCAAGTTTTAATTTCATAAAATTTTAATGTATGTAGGTATATAAAGAGCTGAAAATTTAATACAAACCACTTATATGTATAACAAATGGTACTAAATAAATCTTTTTTTACTATAACATGAAATTAAAATCATCTTGGCTTAAATTATCTGAATATATTAGTCCAAAATATATAAGAATTAATATAATTATCACGGGCGTATTAAACATATTCGTTTAAAAATAAAAGTTAAAAACTCGAAGATTAAATTTGAATCAACCTTTACCATCTATTATTATGTACGGTCCATCGAGTTTTACTGTGGAGGATCCGATAAGCGATACTTGTCCACCGCAAACGAAAACTAGTGGCCACCTAGATCGCTTCTAAATATGAATATAATTAAGTATTATTCTTATATACTGTATTTTTCTTTTATATGATACTCGTAGTTGCATAAAACATTTTTGACACAACATTTACAGGAGGGGAGAACATTTCATAAAAATTTCAAAAAGATTTGATCAATTTTGAGTTAAGTATAGCATTTTGAAAATTTCTCATTTTTTGTTTGTTTTTATGTAATGAAATTTTGAATTTTTGATATTAAGACTTGAAAATTTAATATAATCTCACTGACATATAATATATCTAATTGACCTGAAAAAATCACAAAAAATGTTTGTAATTTATTATTTTTTTTTTTTTATATACCTAAAATTACGCACTTTAACGTACATATAAGAAAATTGGCCAAACCCATTGTTATGAAATTTTGTGCTTAGATAGAAAATTTCATTGCGAACATTTTGGTGTAAAAAAATTTCTTACGGACGAATAATTAAACATTTTACAAGGGTTTGATTGAAAAAAAATCGGAAAAAATACAGAGACAGATATTAGAAAATATTTATAGATAACACGTGGTTGGTGGAGGTTAATAATGTTTTATTTCATCTTATGATACTTTTAGACGCTGAGTACGATGGTTTGAATTAAAATCCACGTGCAACAATAGTTTTCTAACTATTTTATTCTATATTGAAAATTTAATATTTTTGGTTATTATACTAAATACCTACTATTTCAATAGAATGTTTAACGATGTTAGTGTGGTGCGGTGGAACGACAGTGCTGGGTTCGTTTCTAACCCGGCAGTTCGAATGTTTAGCATTTTAGATTCTGAACGAAGTGAAGAAGCTTATGATTTTACAATGATGTTTATTTTTTTTTTATTTTTATTTTTCTTTTTTCTCTTTCTCTGAACACTTTTTCGTATAGAAATACTGGACCAAAAGTTTCGATCAATATCTCTATAGAACCGGAATCACACCCAGATGGTACTTTAGAGAGGTTATTTT
>JAIPRM010013860.1:0-11119 GCA_025469315.1 Stegophylla sp. TES_Ste_2020
AAAGGTTTGATCAATAACTTTTTGAAACCGGATTTGCCTCTAGATTGTACTTTAAAGAGGTCATTTTTTGAATTTCTCAATTTTTCATTTTTTTTTTTTTGGAAAAAACTACCCAAAATTTGACAAAAATAACTCGGAAACTATTATTTTTTGATCCGAATTTTATGAAAATTTAAACATAGATAGAAAATCATATAAGAAAGATTTTAGCGCAAGAAAATTTCGAAAATGTGAAAAAAACAATTTGAACATTTTTTTTCTCATTTTTTTTTTTAAATTATTAACTTCCCTCGTTCAGAATCGTTTTATTGAAGAAATAATTTATCGTTTCTTTAAAATTAAATACACCCGTTAAGAGAATTCCACCCATCGTGCGAAATATGTCCGTCTTTTTTACCTTAATTTCACTAGTCGACGCAATCTACACTTATAATTATTGTTGCGTACTTATATAGTATGTTAAATAAAAATGTTTAAATTTTTAATGAGTTGTCAATAATTTTTAGTCAATATGTACATCTTCTAGTGCAACAAAAATGAACGTAGGTAAATTTCATTTTTATTTTTGCCACTATTCCAACAAGTAATAATAAAAATCAAAAAAAGTGTAAACATTCGTAATGAAAAATAATATGTCAGAAGCTTCAACACGATAATACAAATTATAATCATAATATAAAGAATCCCTTAATGGTCACTAATTATTTGAGGTCACTATTAATTAAATCAATAAAGAATAATACAAAGGTATTAAATAAATGATAAAATCTAATGAAAATATATGTTCATTGTATTACGATATTATTTTGTATCACACATCATTGTCAAATAAAGAACAATTATTGATTGAATTAGCTTCAGAAGAAATATTACAACAAATTTATAAAAATATCAAAACTAAATGTCAATTTTGATTAAAACTTAAAGCTTTAAAATGAGTATTATTTTAACTTTTTTCGGTATTACTAAGCTGAAGCTTAGTAATACCGAAAACGTTTAGTCCATCAACTACTTATTTAATATGTGAAATGACAGTTTCTTCTCTGACTATAATGCAAATAAAATTGGAAAACTAATGAAATTTCTTTAACAAATTTTATTAAAGTAAACATTAATAAATTAATTTCAGATCAATAACAAGGACAAACTATCTATCCATAATAATGTAAGAATGATTCTAATTATTTGAATTTTTTAACATAATATACTCATCTTGTAGTTATAACAAAACAAACAAACGCATTTTCTTTTGTTAAACGACAGCAAAATGTATGCATTGTGTTTCATTAAAATCATATTTATTTTATTTGTTATTCAATACTATTGTAATTCTATAATATACGTAATCTATACTCAGATATAAAAAGTAAAGTATAAACAAGAAAGCCGGACATAGTTTGCACGACGGATAATCTTCGTTCCTCAGGTCAGATACTCTTGAAGGGTAAGTAAAATTTTAAAGAAACGATAAATCAATTTTTCAATTAGACGATTCTGAATGAAAGACGTTAATAATATAAAGAACAATAATAGTCGTCATTTTCAACACACTCACTAAGAGTATCTGACCCGAAGAGCGAAAAGTATCCATCATGCGAAGTATGTCTGGCTTTCTTGTCTATACTTTACTTTACTTTACTTCATTTTACTTTACTTTACTTTATTTTTTTTTTTTTTTTATCTAATATATAGGTAAGAAAAAAAAATTAAATGAGAAAAAAATGTAGAAAAATGGCCAAAAAATTGTATTCACATTTTTGAAATTTTCTTGCACCAAAATGTTTCTCATATTATTGTCTATCTATGTTTGAATTTTCATAAAGTTTAGATCAAAAAATGTTGGTTTCCAAGTCTTTTTTGTCAAATTTTGGGTAATTTTCAAAAAAAAAAAAAATAAATAAATAAATAAAAAAATTTAAGAATTGAGAAATCGAGAAATTCAAAAAGTGACCTCTCTAAAGTACCAAATAGAGGTAAATCCGGGTTCAAAAATTTTAAAGAGAGACTTTTGGATTATTAGATCCAGAAAAAAAAGAAAAGAAAAAAATGAAGAAAAAAAAAATTTTTAGAAAAGGTGTATTTCACTCGTCGGGGTGTTCTTCGCACGTCGAGTGGGATTCTCTTGACGGGTGTATTGAATTTTAAAGAAACGATAAATCATTTCTTCAATAAAACGATTCTGAACGAAGAAAATTAATAGTATAAGAAAAAAAAATGCAAAAAATTCGGAGTGCCGGGCTGAAATCGAAACCCGGTACTGTCGCGTGATGGGCATGATGGCGGTTCCGTCACGACTACGCCACGATACCTTACTTGACCTTGTAGGTGAAATAGGTACCTTGTAGGTATTTGGTATAATGACCGAAAATATTGAATTTTCAAAATAGAATAAAATAGTTAGAAAACTATTGTTCCACGTGGATTTTAATTCACACCATCGTAATCAGCGTCAAAAAATACATAAGATGCAATAAAACATTATCAACTTTCAACAACGTAATCTATAGATATCTCCTAATATCTGTCTGTATTTTCTCCAATTTTTTTTATTTAAACTCTTGTAAAATGTTTAAATATTCGTTTGTAAGAAATTTTATTGTTTTGGTGTAATGAAATTTTTTATCTAGGCACCGAATTTCAAAATAATCGATTCGGCCAATTTTCTTTTATATACGTTAAAGTGCGTAATTTTAGGTAAAACTAAGGAATTTCGTCGAAATTTTAACTTCAAACGGGTATAAAGAAAAAGTTGACAAATAATTTTTGAGATTTTTTCAGGTCAATTAGACATATATGTTAGTGAAATCATATTAAATTTTCAAGTCTTAATATCAAAAATCAAAAATTGTATTACATAAAAACTTACAAAAAATGAGAAATTTCCGAAATTTTCAAAATGCTGTACTCAACTCAAAATTGATCAAATCTCTTTGAAATTTTTATGAAATATTTTCGTAGCTATTTTTAGTGGTTGGTGAAAATTTAAAGTTCCTAGCTGCATTATTTTAGAAGTTATGTGAAAAAGTAATTTTTAGTTTTACAGAAATTTTAGCAATAGCGTATTTTGCCATTTTTTGTCAATTTTTCGACAGTTTTTACCCGTTTTTGAAAAAAGTATTGAGAAATTGGAAAAATGACCTGTTTAATCAGTACCACCTGGGTACGATTCTGGTTCTATAGAGATACTGATCGAAATTTTCGGAAAGTACTTCTAAGTGTTTACTGGAAGAGAGTGAAAAAAAATTAAAAAACATCATTGTAAAATCATAACTTTCTTCACTTCGTTTAGAATCTAAAAGAAGAAATAAATAAACGTCATTATAAAGACACTAGCTTCTTCACTTTGTTTAGAATCTAAAAATATTTTTGGGAGTAGTTAAAAATTGAATATCCAATTAGTGTGTCAACACAATAAAAAGGTTGAGAAACACTATACTACAATATTATAATGTATACTAAAGTGGATTAATATTTTCTATGATAAAATTTTAGTTGGCCTATAGAATTTTCGACTCATACCATCCATTATTTAGCCAAATATACATTATCTATACACATAGTTTCAAAAAAAGCCGGACATAATCCGCACCATGGTTCTCCACTCCTTGAGTGAAACTTGGTAGGTGTATTGAAGTTTAAAGAAACGATAAATCATATATTCAATAAAAAGATTCCAATTGAAGTTTCAGTTTATGTAAGACAGTTTTACTTAATAATTATAAAGTTTATTAATTAAAAAAAAAAAAAAAAAAAAAAACATATTTGTACTCTGCAAGTTTTGTATCCCACTAATAACTGAGAACAAGAAAAAAAAAATGATGATGGGAAAAAAAGTTTTTCAAAAAATGTTCTAGAAAAAACATTCTTTTGAGGGGAAAAATTGTGTTGCCCCATAATGTAGTTATGTTTTACTATAACAATGAAAACAAAAATTTTCAAAGCATGATAACTCAAAAACAAACGATTTCCGATAATTTTGATAAGTAGTGTTGTTTTTGAAACTTTGATTTGTCCCAGGTTCTAAAAAAAATTGCATAATATTTTGGGAGTGAAAGGTGAGTTGAATTTGTTCTGTTACCCGAAAAAAATATTATGTGCGGTGCCACTTATTTATTTTATGATGTTTTAAAGCATCATTTAATAGATACCTTATATGTAGAGCGCGGATTTTTATGCTCTTAAAAGTATCGAAATATGCCATATAATATGCAGTAAAAATCATGAAAATATGCAAAAAATATGCACTATGCAGCCAAAATTATGAAAATATCTAAAAAATATGCAATAATTTTTTATTTATTTAAAATTTACAATAAATCTTATAACAATTAATTACTTAAATACTTAATAAAAAAAAATTTCGGGAATTTTCTGAACTTAATTTATTTTTAAAATTGTATTTATTATTAAAATGAATAATCTATGCATTTCAAGTTTTTCTTCTGTGAAGCTGTGTCGTTTATTGGTTAACATATTTTTAAAGACTGACAACGGACGTTCGACTAAATATAGTATATATAAATTATTATTTAGTGACTATGAAATTTAGTTTTAATTTTTCTACTTGACAAAATATTATTTTATGCATTTTTTTTAATTTTCGCTTCAATATGCAATTAATTTTGAAATTTGCCAAAATATGCAAAAATTGGCAATAATCTTTAAATATGCAGAAATATGCAAAAAAATTTTCATCATTAGCTTCAAATTATGATGATTCATGAAGATAACTGACAAAAATCCAAAAATATTAAAAGGAAAAAAATATGCAATTGTACCAGGCACGTATACAAGGGGGGGTTTTAGAGGTTCAAACCCTCCCCGAAATTTCTTAATTGCAGCGTTGTTCAGTCATTTTATATATGTACATTGTACGTATAATACTACTATTTTATAAGGAACACCCCCCGAAAATTTATTTTGTGTACGTGCCTGAATTGTACAGTAATCCGCGCTCTACTTATATGTATATGATTTATAATATTATTTAAAATTTAATATTTTTAATTTGAGTACCGTCTAATGATAAATAAATTCATATAATAGTGTGTTAAAATTGTTGAAAGAATTCGTCATTTTTGTTTTCGCTGTTTAATCATTCCTTTATTACGTCATCGCCTTAATGAGGTATTGAAATTTCAAAAACAAATTTTCGCTGTTGCAATTATTTTTTGCTCAAAATCCTGTTTATTTTCTGCTATTACAGACACTGGTCCTGAACATTCTCAACCGCGTCATGTATTAAGGATTAAGATACATCACATATCTATGCCAACTACTTCATAATAACTCGAGCACCGCACAGGTGATAGCGTTGGTACTCTATAATTTTTTTCAGCCCTCCCAAAGTCACACAAATCACAAAGGACACACCACACACTTATAATAATATATTGTGTATTATATTCCGTCGTATTGTATACTCTGAAAAAGCCCACGTCGGAATTCCATAGTTTTATTCAGCCGACGGGCAATGACATTGTAGTAGGTAGTAGATATATTATTGAAAGGCTTCAATTATATAAAAATAAATATATAATAATAATACATCGCATCCTCAGGCACCATCTGGACGGGGTAATATTTATAGTGGAATAGGATTATTGTACGTTCAGCATCATCCGATTGCCAAATGATAAATGATATAAATATTTTATATCGTATAATTAATGGCAAACAGGAAAAAAATGATTCCTTGATATATAAATATACATTATAATATTAATAATATAATAATTATATATTATATTATTGTGTGTATACTTTCATTAATTTGCATAGTATTTATATATTATAAATTATAATATAGATTTTAATACACAAAATTTTAAAACAATTCCGAGGTTGTACATTATTTGATTGCTAATTTGATTACGGCATTATAAATTACATAATTTTTTTACCCTCTGAGTGTTAAAAGTTAAATAAAATAGGATTTTGAAAACATTCAAAACATTAAGTTTTTTAAACCTTTTATTCAACACAATTTAAAGTTTAGATTTGGCAAAAATTGTCGGTAAAAAGATCTATAAGGTTAGCTTACCACATATTTTTCCATCTATAGTATAGATTCTAAACCTATTCGAAATTACATAGGGACTTTCTGATGAATAATTTTTATGCGTGTTTGAAGTTAGAATTACGAATTTACAACTCGAATAACTCTTATAACAAAAAAATGATACCATTTACTCACATTTTTTATTTCTGAGATTTTTGAATTTCTCATTCCAAAATTCGAAAATTACAATTAGCGTATTCATATACATTTTATCTATACATTATAAGTTACAGACTTTTTGATTTTCAGACGCGACAAAAATAAAAATTAGGTGCTATATGAGTGCGGAAATAATGTTTATTAATTTTTGTATATTATTTAAATCATAGTATAATAATTATTATTATTTATAGCGTAGAGTGCGTATATTACGTATTTATTATACCTCCCCTTCCTCTACACCGAACACCATTTATGGCCGTCGTATAGTAGTGCCGACAACTAAATACGAAGAATAAATAACAATATATGTACTTCTTTTCACGTCTTTTTGTAATCGGTTTCTGTGACACATGAACTTGGTTATAAATCGTAATAATTCGTCCACATTAAATGGTAGATTATTTTTATTTCATACTTACGGAAATTTAATGAAACTTATTAGTTTCATTCAGGAAACATCTTTTAACGAATATCTTTTAATAGCGAGTACATTAATAATATTATCTTGATAACGGACATGCTCAATATCCATGGTGTGTGACCTTTGTATGCGGACAAGTTTCCTTTTTCCGTGGATGTCCATCAACTCCCGACTCGCCTACTTCTCGTTTAGCCAGTTTAGCTGATAATAAAAAAAAGTTCCGATTCGTCGACAAATATATTTTATTAAAATTATCGGTACAACATCCAAATTCATAGACGTTACTACAGTGGCAGCCTAGGATGCCTGTGCTATTATTGAATTTTTTTAAAGAAACTGGTCAATCAAAATGTAATACCAACGATTAAATTTTATGCTCTGAGTGGAGCAAAGAAGCTAGTGTTTTTACAATTATAATATATATATATGTACAATTTTTTTTCGTTAACATTTTTTCATATAGAAATACTTGTTAAAAAGTTTTGACCTGCAAAATTTTAAATCAGGATTCGACTCTAAATTATACATGATAAGAGATGTCATTTTTCGTAATTTTCAATAATTTTTTAAAAATTTGGGTAAAAATACCTAAAATTAGACAAAAATAAATTTAAAACTTTTTTACTAAAATCTTTACATTCGTAAGTTGTTATGATATATTTTACATAAAATAACTAATTTTGTTAATCATTTAGTGGTTATACTTTGTATGAGTTGTATGCATAAAAACGTTGTCGGCTATTGGCTAACCGGTACGATATCATCTATCGGTTCAGGCCAGATTCTTTCATGCCCATAAACACTTTCAAACAAAATATTTTACCCCTTGTTTATATTTTATAACTTGATTGGTACAGCGCACAGGATTTTTTTTTTTTATTACGTCCCACATTTGGTTTGCTTATTATAATTATTATTCAATAAATAACCAGAACATTGATGAATTATACTATATCCGAGCGTTTTAAACTGGATTATTCTTTGGACGTAATAATTATACAATTCACGAGTACTACATGATAAATGCATTTATCAATGACAACGTCGCTACGGCAGTGGCATTTAATTATCTTATACGTGTGATAATAATTCAATAAAACATTTTTGTTTTTTTAATACTCACTTAATATCTTATTGTTATTAATACAAAATCTGATGAACACCGTAGCCAAAGGGGTAGTTTATTCCTTTATAAAATAAAAGTTTTATATTTTTTTTTTTTGGGGGGGGGAATTGAAATATTCATAAATTGTTTTAATTTTAATTTCCTTTATTGCCATAATATTTACGTAGGCAGATGGATTACGTTTTTATATGCCATAAATATACACTTAAAAACGTCGACGGTGTGACAAATTTTGTAAAATTTAGAACTGAGATGACGTCAATTTTATTATTAGGTACTTATTAGCTTATAGTTGCTCAATTTTAATTATAATTCATTTAACCATGTCATTCAGGGAATTCGATTCGATAACAGTTGTCTCTGTGAATTACGCGTGCAATATTATTTCAATGAAAACTTAATTTTTGCCAAATAATAAACCGATAAATAGTGATGCGATAAAAAATCTAAAAATTGATTTGAATTTTTGAAGTAGTCTACTTCAAATCAATTTTGCCACTTTTTTCATAATTTCCCTCAAAACTTTAAACATTTTATTTAATTATTATGTAGATTTAAAAATCTTGAATTTAAAATCTATTTTATTTTTGTTTAAAAAAATAAAAACTGGCAAGTTTATGGTCTAATATGTGATATATCATTTTTTGATGATTTACAGCACACAAAAAACACAATTTTAATTTGATTTATTTAAAAATGTACCCATTTATCATATTTGTTTAAAAATCAATATATCATATAATTTAAAATACAATTTTACGTATTAATAAGAATTAATTTATACGATATTAATTATATTTTTAAATAAATATACGTATTATATATAATTCAACATAATTAGTAATATTAGTTTAAAAGTTTGGTTTAGCAACTTTTTCAATCAAAATATGCCTTAAACGTAGAATTTTAATAGATTATTTTTTGAAATTCTCTATAGTTTTCTCAATATTCGGGAACAACTACCCAAAATTTCACAAAAACGCCTTAAAACCCGTCTTTTTTAATTTGAAATTTATGAAAATTTTAATATAGATAAACAATAATGTAATAAATGTTTCTTGTTCTCAGTTAATAGTGGAATATGGCTGAGGAGCAAAATACATTTTTTGTAATATTAATAAACTTTATAATTTTTTAGAAAAATTGTCTCATATGAATTGAAGCTCACTCAGAATCATATTTTTTTACTATATTATTATAGTTTTTTATAAATTTATATCATTGTAGTAATCTGTTTAAAACAATTTTGTATAATATACGCTTACCTATGTATGTAAAATATTATGTTTATATTACTATAACATCATGATAATTTAACAATTATCATCAAAACAATTAAAAATCATTTTAAGATAAATCAAATAAATGTGTCATGTAATTCCTGGTAACCAATGTATAGCAGTGTTTAACGAGTAAACGCGGAAGGCAGTAATTACTAACGTTTTATTGTGTGCTGATATAGATCAATGTAATATAATCGATCTATATGGATTTCATTTATAAGTCTTTTGGTAAATATACAGAGCAAAGTCAATTATTTGGGTAAGTGAACTTAAGGCTAACCTAACTACTCTGCGTTTGTCTATACGATTCAAAGAATTATATCATTTGTCTTATGCTGGATAATCAAACAAAAAATATAAATTAATAATGATTGCTCAATCCCAATTACTACTATAAGGACTCATTACAAATACATATGAAATGTACACAAATAATAATTATGGACAAATAAGAAATGCTTATCTCACAAGAACTCTGTAAACCATATAGATATTAAGTCAAGCGATTCAATAAGACATAATAACTTTGATCTTTGCGCTCAATAGATAATTATGATTTTAATATCAGGATATTTATTTAGGTTAAAAAAAGTTGAAATGTGATATTAACTACATATCGGAATGTACAAATCTCAAAATGTTTTATTTATATTTTTATAAAAATAATAATAATGATAAAAAGAATCTATCTTTAAATAAAGATAAATCATTTTGTAATTAAATTCAGAATGAAGCTTCAGTTTATATAAAAAAATTTTATTTAAAAACTATTTAGTTCATAAATGGTACAAGAATAATTATTTTGTATTCTGTCAGTTTTATAATACTCTATTATTTGGGTGCAGAAAAAAAATTTTTCGAGAAAAAAAGTGATTTTTCCAAATTTTTTTCTATCAAAATATTTTCTATATTATAGTCTACCTGTAACTCAATTTGCATAAAATTTTGATTAAAACAAATATTTTAAAACTATTTGTCAAATGTTGGGTAGTTTTTCAAATAATGAAGAAACTATTAAGAATTTCGAAAAATGAACTACCAAAAGTACCTATATGATCAAAATTGTGATTCAAAAAGTTTCTGTCGAAACTATATTGACATGCATGTCTTTAAAAAAACACGAACATGCGAAAAATAAAATAAATAACAATGAATATCATTGTAAAATAACTAGTGGAGAACTCCACTCAGAATCTAAAATTTAATTTAATACATTTTTTCCATGTATTTTAGTTTTTTTTTTTTATGCATGTTTTCATGTACATTTCGTTAATTTTACTTCCTATAACTTCTCATTCCTAATTATACATTATATGTGTAGAACAGAAAAAAAAATTACAATAACAATAAAAATAGTAATAAGTCAGGTCGAATACACGGTACGGCGATCAGAAGAGCTCGTCGAGTCATTAGCATCATAGTGGGTAGGATATTATAATATTAATCGTGTGTCCTGGTGTGACGGCGACGACGGTGGCTTACCATTCAATTCGTCTCCGCGACTCGGTGTACGCTTGGAAGGGACGTGAGCGCGACCGACACGTGCAGCCTCCGTTCGCGCCTCCCCGATGTCATACGATGAATAGACGCGATTATTGTATTAATTGTACAAAGGAATTCGAACGCCACGGCCGGTGTTTATTCACGTGGAAAATCGCGCCGTAACTTTTCACGTCGGGCGTGCGACTTCGTATCGTTCACACATACACATACACACGCACTCAAATACACATACAGTGTAGGTACCTACACACTATACATGCTATGCTGCTATATGCTTAAATCTATGGGTGCCCTTTGGGGAGGTCAAGGAGGAGCACTTGCCTTTCCCTGGTTTTTTTTCTTTAATTATTGACAAAAAAAAAAGCTATTTTGATCACGCTGTAAAAAATCGTTTAGAATATTAATTTACACAACAATAATCCAAAAGCGGACATACTTCGCACGATGGGTGTACTTCGCACGACAGGTGGTATTCTCTTGACGGGCGTATTATATTTTAAAGAAACGATAAATAATTTCTTCAGTAAAACGATTCTGAACGAAGGAAGTTAATAATATAAGAA
>JAIPRM010013861.1:0-11119 GCA_025469315.1 Stegophylla sp. TES_Ste_2020
TCGTTTTGGACAAATTTTGGGTAGTTTTTTCCAAAAAAAAAAAAAAAAATTGAAATATTGAGAAATCAAAAAATAACCTCTCTAAAGTACAATCTAGAGGCAAATCCGGTTTCAAAAAGTTATTGATCGAAACTTTTGGATAAGTATTTCTATACGAAAAGTTGTACACAGAAAAAAAAAAAGAAAAAATATAATAATAAACATCATTGTAAAATTACAATTAGATTCTTCACTTTGCTCGGAATCTAAAATTAAATGAGAAAAAAATTTTTTTTTGAGTTGTGCGCATGAATATTTTTAGTAGTTGGTGAAAGTTTCAACTATCTAACTCTATTATTTTGGAAATTATGTTAAAAAAAATCGAATTTATGAAAATTCAGGTTATAATAGTTTTTGAAAATTTGGAAAAATAACCTTCAAAGTGTACTATCTAGAACCATTTCCTATCTATAAAATAACTGATCGAAACTTTTGGACCAGTATCTCTACACGAAATCGTGCCTCCATACATACCAAAAAAAAACATAGATTTGTAAAACCAATACATTCCTTGCTATCACTCAAAATCTAAAAAACAATAAAAACCATTTACCCTAAACTAGAATTTTTTTCACCAAAATTTTAAGATAAAAATCTCCTAATATTAATAGCGCACATGGCTTTTAATCCCTTAATGTGTATCAGTGTATGTGAATCTATGAAAATCAATTTTCGTTTTTCGTAAATGTTGTACCTGTGTAACAAAATAATTTATAGTCCGACAATTAGGTTAAATTCTTCAAAACTGATAATTATTATTGTGTATTAATTGAAGCTCCACTCAGCGTTTATTGAAAAAATAATTTATCGTTTCTTTAAAATTCAATACACCCGTCAAGAGTATCCCACCCAAGATGCGAAGTACACCCCAACGTGTGAAGTACACTTACACACACACACACACACATATAAACAAATAAAATATATATATATAAAACAGTGTACACAGTCCTGACAAAAGTAAACATTTTGACAAAATTCATTAGTTTTAAATAATAATTACACACTTAAACACATATAAATAAGATTAGTTTGGCCGATCTTTATAA
The DNA here is from genome assembly GCA_025469315.1 of Stegophylla sp. TES_Ste_2020. Lineage (NCBI taxonomy): Eukaryota > Metazoa > Arthropoda > Insecta > Hemiptera > Aphididae > Stegophylla > Stegophylla sp. TES_Ste_2020. The sequence continues at coordinate 1,089 of JAIPRM010013861.1, forward strand.
AATTTGAATCACATTGCGAATATTTTATTGTAAAAAAATGTTTTACGGATGAATAATTAATAGCGTTATAGGGTAATTATAAAAATGCATAATTCATAAAAATTTCTAAATATTTGATCCATTTTGAACCAAGTACAGAACTGAATATATAAGAAATTTCTCGTTTTTTATAAGTTTTTATTTCATAAAATTTTGATCTCTTAATATTAAGACCTGAATATTTTATACAATACAATACACACACACACACACATATGCACAATAAAAAAAATGAGAGCATAAACTACATGAACAAAGATTGACGAATATATGTGTGTAACATAACATGGTTCAGATGGACTTTTAAAATACCATTGACTTTAAATACTACTCTTTATTTTCTGTGATAGTACGAATAGTACAAATTCTACGAATACAATGTTTGTTTAAGGACACTGTTTTGGCTGATCGACTGGTGCTTGTAGGCTAAAATATCTGGGGGTGCGAGAGAAGAGCGAGATCTTAACCTGGGATGCCGACCACCCACTCTCGCCCCTTTTTACGCCGTCACTGTGCTTAGTCGTTTTGTCGTCATATTTCAACTAACTTACATATCAACTTGTGTCATAATGGTCTGCAAAATTGAGGTGCAAGAGATATTTTCGAAATTACGAAAAAATTCGTACACGTTTACCTTAAAATCGCAAAAGCGTTCGTAACGTAATACGATCGTATGAAATTTATACTAAGCCTATACGATGAATAATTACCGACATAATAAACATCAATAATAATGTGCACATATTGTTTCAAGTGATTTAAACGAATAAGAAACCATGTCGATAGCGATAAACAAAGTCTGCGGATCGGCAATTTAAATCACGAGTATAATACTCATATAGATGATGTACGGCAGTTCACGAGTAGCATAATATTCGATCATTCATTGTGTCGGCCGAGTGAAAAAATAATTAATGTACGTGACGTATTCATGGTACAGTGAAGTTGGAACGACTGTCAGACGAAGAGTTTAAAAATATTATTCACAATCGTAGTGTGCACCGACACAAAGTTTGTACAGTACGGCGACGGTGGTATAGCAGCGGGAATTTATTAAATACCATGTGTTAAGTTAACAATATTGTTTACCTGAGTTATTCTCCAATGTTTAGAAGCTTTTGCAATTGGATCCGTTACTTGGGTACAGGCTGCGCCGAACAACATGACTTTGTGCGGACCATCGTGCATCATGTCAAAAAACGCTTTCATTCCCACGGCAGCGTTGCACTGTGAAAACAAAGTAAGAAAATACCCTGTCAATGAAGCAATATAATAGTCAATTTTGTTTGTATAAACGTTAAATCAAATATTTTTATTTTTGCATGACTTTTTTGATAAGTATTTGAAAACACTTTATCGACACTAATTTATGTGTATGTAACAAAATTTTCAAATGTATATTCAGAAGAATATTATTTTACAATCGCAAATATATAGGGAAAATATGTCTTGAGTATATGTAATTTTTTTCAAAATAAATAACGCCGAATATTTTTTCTCACACCGTTGAGCCGTTCCTTCACTAAATTATTTACAAACTTAATATTTCGATGGCTTAGTGTTTACTTGTTATAAGTCACAAAGCTGAAATTATCCATGAGAGCAAATTTTAATTTATACTTTTTTCAAGCCCGTTAACTTTAGTAAGATTCAATAAATTTTATTTTATTTTTCTATTAAATTAATTAATTTATATAATTTATAATTATAATCATTTAAGTTTTTTTAAATTTAAATTAATTTAAAAATACAAGTCATTTCATTTTAAAGCAAATTTGAATGCATAAACGTTTATTAATGTTTATTAATGCCGTTTTCGAAAATTATGTGGACTTATGATTATATAACATAATAATTTTGGATATAAATTGACTTATAATATTAAGTGAGCTTACAATAGTTACTTCTTATAAACATAATATTATTTTTTGTGTTCATCTAACCATAAGATAACTTCTAAAACAAAGAAACAATTGTTATAAGCTCATGAATGCATAAAAACAAAAAGCCAGACAGACTATGCACCATAGATAAACTCCGCTTTTTTGGTGGAATATTCTTGGTGTGTGTATTTAATTTTAAAGAAACAATAAATCATTTCTTAAATAAAAAGATTCTGAACAAAGGTTTATTTATTACTAGTAGACACGGCGAACTTCGTCTCACCCAAAATTTAAAAGTTCTCGGTGATTTGACTTTATATAATGAAATTTAAGCTATAGACGTCCTTATTCTTCGTTGATGCATTCATACAAAAAAAAAAAGTAAAGTAAAATATAGACAAGAAAAATAAAGTATAGACAAGAAAGCCGGATATACTTCGCACCACGGATATTCTTCGCTCTTCGGATCAGATACTCTTAATAAATGTGTAGAATTTTGAAGAAACGATAAATAATTTCTTCAATAAGACGATTCTAAACGAAGGAAGTTAATAATATAAAGAAGAAGAATAGTCATCATTTTTAACACACCAACAAAGGGTATCTGACCCAAAGAGAGAAAAATATCCGTGGTGTGAAGTATGTCCGGCTTTCTTGTCTACACTTTACTTCACTTTACTTTATTTTACTTACTTTCCTTTTTTTTTTTATTTAATAAATAAAGAAAAGAAAAAAATATTTAATGAGAAAAAAAATGTTAGAGAAATGTCCAAATTTTTTTTTATTCACATTTTCAAAATTCTCTTAGACCAAAATCTTTTTTATATTATTGTCTATTTATGTTTAAATTATGTTGAATCTTGAATAAAGTTTGAATCAAAAAATTATGGTTTATGAGTTATTTTTTGTCAAATCTTAGGCAGTTTTGTCCAAAAAATAATTTATAAACTTGTCTAAAAGTTTCGATCAGCAACTTTTTGAAACCCGATTTGCTTCTAGTTTATTTGAAAAAACTACCCAAAATTTGACAAATAAGACTCAGAAACCATCATTATTTCATCCAAACTTTATGAAAATTTAAACATAGATAGACAATTATACGAAAAATATTTTAGTGCAAGATAATTTTGAAAATGTGTAAAAAAAATTTAGACATATTTCTAACACTTTTTTTCTTATTTAATTTTTTACCTTAATATAAAAAAAAAAAAAAGTGAAGTAAAGTAAAGTTTAGACAAGAGAGCCGGACATACTTCACACCACGGTTATTCTTCGCTCTTAAGGCAATCTTACTTAAAAATTATAAAGTTTGTTATTTTTAATCGGCCAATTCTATATTCCACTTTTAACTGAGTACAGAAAATAATATATGATAAGAAAACAGTGTTAGAAAATAATTTACAAATTTTATTTCTTTCATGATTCTTTCGAAAAATAAAACTCTTTAAATACCATCTATAGAGGAGGATTAAATATCAAAAAGTTGCTGGTTGAAACTTTTGGACAAGTATTTTTAAACGACAAAGTTTTTGCAGAAAAAAAAGAAGAAAAAATAAAAATCATTGTAAAAACACTAGCTTCTTCGCTCCAATCAGTGTCTAAAAGGATCCGTTACATTCGTTACTAAGAAGTTATTTTGATATAAATGTTTAATCTTGTATAATTGGGAAAAATTTACCGATGGTAGGTGCTTAATCTTGATATATTTGTGAATTGTTTTTTAAAAAAAAATAAATATTTTCAACGGACCACACACGCACACAAGAATTTTCTGTAGTCAAATGTAGATAGTAACGGAAAAAAGCTCCAGCATAACATATTGTGCATATAAAAATATTTGAGACATAACCTTTTCTCTGTCCCATAGTAACTTAATGTAATCTCTTTTATACCACGTGTTTACTTTAATAATGAGAAATAAAGGGAACAAACAAAACCTTCATTACGAAACGTATCAAAAAGTAGAAAATAAACACACACACAATTAAGAGTAGAATATAAAATAATTTGAAATGAATTTAATAAATGATGACTCTAAAAAAATCATTTTTATTTTAATTAAATAAGTAGTGAATTAATAAAATAATTTTACTTTTTTATTCAAATGATACTTTTATTCTATTTACTATTTAAAAAAGTAAAGTAAAGCATAGACAAGAAAGCCGGACATACTTCGCACCACGGATATTCTTGGCTCTTCGGGTCAGAAACTCTCGAAGGATGTTATATTTTATAACGTTAATGATATTTCGTGTAAGTTGATACCGGCAGTTTTATATTATTTATAATGCAAATTCGATTAGACTGTTATAATATCATTTCAAATTAGTGTTATCGATAATGGCTTTGTACTTTCAAGTAGATATTTATTATGTAAAAGCCATTTTTACGGTGACTCTATATAATAATGAAGACTGTATACGTATATTGTCCGTATTATTTACGACCGGTCGCAAAGAAAGTTTTCGATATCGAATGCGTCTACAGATGGAAATGTTTTTTTTTTCTCGGTGTTAAAATAACCGATGTTGAGAAATTCTAGAAACACCAGTATAACATTCGGCTTTACACCGACCCCCTCCCTTCCAATTTTCCAGAGTACTTTTTATCGTATCTACTACACAACAACAGCAGCAGCCGGTCTAACTGCACCATTACCCATGGGTGTATAACGTATATTATGTTATAATGACATTGTACCCGCGGCGTCGTGTGCCCATAACTTTTAATTAAATTCGGCCCGTCCCGTCATTCGTTTTCCAGGATATCTCCTTACCTACTACATTATTTCACCAATCTCAACCCCTAAAGTCTAGTCCCGGTCGATGGTTAGTGATGTAAAGTATTATTATTTGAGTAAATGTCTTACGTTTATCGTAATTATTGTATTTAGAAAACTCAATAAATTACGAATTAATATTTTCTCGGTGTCCGAGCTTGAAATTAAAACATTTCTGAAAAATGTCATTTTGAAATTGTATTAACCAAATGCAATGACCAAGTTGTTGAAACATTTGAAATTCAACCGCGATATAATATTTACAGGTTAATATAGCGAAAGATTTTAGAAACTTCAGAAGATGATTTAACACCCAAACGAAACATTGGTCATATCAACCCATTTCATCAATCCGATTTTAAACCATGAAAAAGTAAAAATGAATATTTAGAAAGTGTGTACTTTGCTCGTCGGGGTGTTCTTCGCACGTCAGGTGATATACTCTTGACGGATGTATTGAATTTTAAAGAAACGATAAATCATTTCTTCAATAAAACGATTTTTAACGAAGGAAGTTAATAAATAATAATATAAAATAGTTGTAGTTTATAAATATAAAATAATAGGTTAGATATGTTTAACAAATAACTACTGTTATTTAGTAGTGTTGGCTGAGTAGTGTATTTTATATAATTTTTTTCGAGTCTAGTCGAGTTGTAACGTTGAGTAGGTACCCGAATATTGCGTGTTTGTGTGTTTGCGATGCCGAATTCGGCGTAACATACATGGCAGTTCGTGTAATCTGTGATAACTGATAAGGCGCACGGCCTTGAGAAATGTATTTGAATGGCAGTCAAAAGCCACACCGTAATATTACCAGTTTGTATCGAATTAGTGCGTCGAAAAATACGTAGAGTAAGATAGCAAATAACAATACTTACCTTTTAGTGTGTCCTTTATCTAGAAATAAAATACACTATAAATTTGTCCGTACTTTCTTAGATTTTTTTTTTTTGTCTTCCCCTTGTAAAATGTTTAATTCTTTGTCCGTAAGAAATTTTATTGCACCGAAATATTCGTAATGAAATTCTCTATCTAGCACCGAATTTCAAAACATCAAAACAATCGGTTTGGCAAATTTTCTTTTATGTACATTAAAGTGCGTAATTTTAGGTAAAACTAACGAATTTCGTCGAAATTCTAACTTCAAACGGGTATGAAAAAAAAATTGATTAACGATTTTCGAGATTTTTCAGGTCAATTAGACATATATGTGAGTAAGATCAAATTAAATTTTCAAGTCTTAATATCAAAAATTTAAAATTGTATTACATAAACACTAACAGAAAATGAGAAATTTCCGAAATTTTCAAAATGCTGTATTTAATTCAAAATTGATCAAATCTTTTTCAAATTTTTATGAAATGTTTTTGTAGCTATTTTTAGTGGTTGGTGAAAATTTCAAGTCCCTAGCTGCATTATTTTAGCAGTTATATCAAAAAGTAATTTTCAATTTTACGGAAATTGCAATAATTGCATATTTTGCTGCTTTTTAACAACTTTTCGACAGTTTTTCTCCGTTTTTTGAAAAGTATTGAAAAATTAGAAAAATGACCTCCCTAAAGTACCATCTGGGTACGATTCCGGATCTATAGAGATATCGATCGAAACTTTTGGACAAGCATATTATAGAAAGTATATTTATTACTTATTAATTTATTAAACAATATACTTAAGTGACCTCTGTATTTCTTTGGGGGTCATAACTGCAACCAAAATAAAAATAATAATAATAAAGTACATGTAAATGTTTGTATTTACTTTTGGTGTGTGATTACCGATCATACATACTTACCTCTCAGTAGCTCTACCACCATGATTCTGTATTCTAGTGCGCCACAATTAAGGTTATTTACTCGTTAAATTTAATACGGAAAATTCATTAAATCAGTACCTCTTTCCACAAAAAAGAGCTTGTCCGAGATTAAAACTCATACTGTACGCGTATCGGACGTAATAATAATACATTTAATAACAGAATATTATATTATCTTTGAAAGGGATGTGACAGAAGTTGTAGTGAAACACATTATAGGAAAGTATCCCACACTTGGCTGATTATACTTTTACCCAACGATAACACTACATTATAGATACTTAATAATGTTCGATAACGAAACATTATTATACTGTTATTATTATTATTATTATTATTATTATTATAATCTATATTATTCAAAAAATCTAGTAAGTACTTTGTAGCTGTATAAGGTATTTTTTCGTGCAAAATACGGATTATCGGTGTTATCATAAAACGTGGAACAGGGGAAAATTCAAATTAATGCACCACAGAGACGGCCGCGGTAACATGCGGTAAAAACCACGTAACAGGTAAAAGGTTAGTAATGTTTTATAATTTATATTAATTAATATTTAGTAGGCACCCATGACCTGTGTTTTATATTTTGATATTAGTTACATGATTATGTGTAAAAGTGCATATATTATTATATTAATTTACGGTGTACTTCGTTATCGTATTTTTTCGCTTTTAATTTTCAAAATAATTACCATTACAGAATATATTTGAGACAAAGAAAATTAAAAATAGCAATGTAATTAGATGTACTTTGACTAATCATTAAAACACAAAAAAAAATTTACATACATATGTATTAAGCCCTTTAGAAATTAAATTACATTTTTAATTGGCATATTTGTTACTAAATATTATAATTACACTTATCTAAACATAATATAGTTGAGTATTCTTACAAACAAAATGTTACACTAAAAAAGACTAATGTAACTGGGTTTTTTTGTAGGTATTTCATCGGAAATGAAAAAACTTATTTTTGTGGTTTTAATATACCCAGAGATTCTTCATTTTAATCAGCTTCTATGAATAAAATTAATATTTTCTACCAAACGTCCACATATCTCCAATTATAAACATTTAAGATTAGTATTTAAGAATAAAATTTAATTTTCATTATTTTATATTAAGCCACCGATATTTTGATATTATAATTATTGTTATCAACTTTAGTCAAACATTAGTTAGGTTATTATTTATGTATATATATAATTATTAATAATATTTATAATTAATTTAATATAAGGAAATTAATAATATTCATCCCTGTGAATAACATTGAGCGTTTCTTCACTCCTCTATTCGCTTCACCCACTTCGCAAAACTCCCCTCGTGCTTAACGCTCGGTTCAAATCGATATCAACCCTCGACTTGCTGTGAAATATAGGGACATTTCGGCTTGATAATTGACTTGCTGTGCAACGTGGGGACATTTTGGAAAAAACGCAAAAATAAATCGGGTGACGGTAGAAAAATTCAAACACTAGACTTTTGTTGACAGGGTATTGACGCATACCTAATCGACCTAACTAGACAGACGTAAGTGAAAGTGGAATTGATTGCTTTCAATGAGCGACATATAAAGCGTGGTTAAAATATGTCCATTTTGAATAGACCAATGAAATTTGTTTATTTTGTGTATAGTACCGAGACCATGTACATTTTATTACTATGAATCCGGTGTACTCAGTACAGGTTTGTCGGTAGACCGTGAAACAATCATGAATTGATGTACCTGATGTATCGAGATTTCACCCTCCCCCTCACATGATCCAAGAACAAGAAGACGTGTTATCTCTTAAAATCCCACCAGCATTTTAAAATGTATTATTTATCACTCTTGAGCAATTCGCTAACGGCATGCAAAGTATTTAACCCAGCTCTACACACGACAAATGTTAAATATAACAATATCGTAGTATGATTCCGACAATGCAACGTCAGAATAAGATTTATACGTTCGTTGAAACAGTTCGAGGACAACACAGCGCCGAGCCGTGACGTAAAATTTTGCACGACTCGTCCATTGGGGGTTAGAGATTCATCTTCTTCCTACAGCCCCTACGTACAGTCGTACTGAAAATAATAAATTTGAAAAAAATTGTCCCCTCAAAATATATTCAATAGTTTCGTTTATGTTTTGTTTGTTTAAATGCAAACTTTTTATTTAAACTATAGCTTACAGTATTTACACAAAACCAGACTTAACTACTTACGAAAATTAATTCCATTTGTACTGTATTCATGTTTTAACTCTAGGCTTTTTGACAAGTTTAATGTTATGGCATATTTCAATTTACTGAAACTTTGTTTACAAAACAAAAGAATAAAGTAGTTTTGCTATGTTAAATATAAAATTAAAATTTTCAAAAAAAAAAAAAGATACTAAAAATAAAAATGTATCCTAATTATTTGTGTAGAGGCGTACGTTGAAAACAAACTATGATGATCTATAATAGTATATATATTTTAATTATAATTGTAAACGTTTATTAAATTCCATTTCCAAGAAAATAGTTATGGATTTATTGAGTTTTTTATAAATATTAATATAACTTCAAATAGGTATTAGACACAATTTAAGATCTAAAATCGTGGTGTTAGCAAAAATCGTGTGATATTACGTGGTTTTAGGAGATGTGTATATTAAGTATCTATATATAAGACATTGAGCTTCACTTCGCTCCAAATTGTTCACTTCGAATAATTCCCTTCACAAGTGTTTCAAAACGCAAATGAAACGAATGAAGAAAATGGCGATTATAGGTTGCATTTTTGTGAAAATTATGGATAGAATTAACGCTGGAATAAAAATATTACGTTATACTGAATTTGTAAAATTAGTGGTTTCGGTAAAAAGAAAATGGCATCGATTTATTACTCTCTCAAGTCAGTCTTGTTGACGGTATGCAGGGCAATGCTGATGACTATTGCGTGAGCACAACAATTAACGCGCACGCGAACCACTCTCCCCACCCTTTTGAAAACGATAAAAAGGCACGTTGTCCTGAATAAAATATTATTTCTTATGTAATAATAATAATAATTCTGAGGGCATATTATGGGCGCCAAAAATTACTGGACATAAAAAAAAGCATGTACCCCATTCGTAAGACTTTAAAAAATCAATTTTGGAAATTTGTGTCACAGAAAATAACGAATTATATTGTACAAGGTTTTAATCAAGCAGCTCTCACTATTTCAAAAAATGCCTTTATAAGTTTCATTTGTACTGTATATGGAATTTACTATTTTGATGATAAATAAATAAAAAAAACTCTATGCTAAGCTCTATCTTAATGAAATGTATGTGATCGACGTTATCTGACGTGATCAAAATCAATCAGGACACAGGAGCGGCTCCAGGGGGGGGCGAGGGAGCCATGGCCCCCCCAGGCCTACTGCGGAAAGAAGTTTTTCAACTCTAAGAAGAGTAAAAACATGGCTTCGGTCGAGAATGACTGAAGATAGGCTGTCCAATTTATGTTTAATAAATGCGCATAAAGAAATTGAT
>JAIPRM010013862.1:0-11118 GCA_025469315.1 Stegophylla sp. TES_Ste_2020
TATTAACTTCCTTCGTTCAGAATCGTTTTACTGAAGAAATGATTTATCGTTTCTTTAAAATTTAATACGCCCGTCAAGAGAATACCACCCGTCGTTCGAAGTACACCCATCGTGCGAAGTATGTCCGCTTTTTTTAAAAATTTTTTTTTTGGAAAAAACTACCCAAAATTTGACAAAAACAACTAGGAAACCATAATTTTTTGTTCCGAATATTATGAAAATTTAAACATTGATAGAAAATAATGTAAGAAAGATTTTAGCGCTAAAAGTTTTGAAAATGTGAAAAAATAATTTTGTACATTTTTCTAACATTTTTTTTCTTATTAAATATTTTTTCCTTTATTTATTAGATAAAAAAAAAGTGAAGTAAAGTCATACTTTACATACTTTACACCACGGATATTCTTCGCTCTTCGGGTCAGATCTTCTTGGTGGGTGTGTTGAAAATGACGACTATTATTGTTCTTTGTATTATTAACTTCTTTCGTTCAGAATCGTATAATTGAAGAATTGATTTATCGTTTCTTTAAAATTTAATACACCCACCAAAAGCTTCACACCCGAGATGCGAAGAATACTCGTCGTGCGAAGAACACCCATCGTACGAAGTATGTCCAGCTTTTATGTTTTATTTTTGTGTTTATATAATTACAAAACCTAATACTATCACATATACGAGCATACCCAAAGCTTGTAACGTATAATATGTGTGAATACAGCACCGCCCATGTTGTATGAATTCGTCCCATCCTTACCCCTCAGAATATCCATCTAAATTTCTTTCAACGCATAATAGTTATGATCGAAAGTTCCGTGGGCGTTACGTAAGTTGTGGGTGGGTATAGATTTTGTATTTATCACGTTGAGTCGTTCGAATTTTATGTGCTCGTATTAAATACTAGATATATAATTTTACGGTTTACATTTATAAACATATTATTACGAAAAGCGCTTGAAACTCGTAAAAAGTATGGAATAAATTTATATCCGTCTCCAGCTAACTCATTATAGTCAGTTAGACGCAGCTTGGTAGACTGTGGTTTGACGAATGTGTGATTTACGCGATAATTTGGTCGTAAATCATGGCAGGACTGTAAACAATAAATACTGTATAATGTGCTATAATACTATATAATCGCTAGTGAGGCCAATACTTAAATATGGTTTTGTTGTGTGGAATCCACAAACAACGTATAACAGTTGTCAATTAAATTGTAACATGTAATTGTAACATAAATATTTAAAATTCATAGCTTATAGATTAAAAATCAATAACCCTCTGAATGACTACAATCCTGTTCTCAAACAATTACAACTAGTTACTTTAGTCGACTGTAAATTTCAGGAAGATCTCTTTTTTTTTTTTAACAAGTTACCTCCTAATAAAAAAGATTGAATTTTTCTTTTCTTTTATCAAAAATTTACTTTTAAATCCTATCTATAACTCTTAGATTATTTCCGTTTTATATTCCTACTGGCTATTTGTGCCGCCAAATTTGACCTCAACAATCCCCTAATTTCGACTAATATTTTATGCCAATAACGACACTAGTTTTTCACTAGCCAACTAATTTATAATTTAAATTCTTTTAGCCTATACTATGATATATTAATGCTGTAGAATTAAAAACTATATTGTCTAGTTCCTGAACTAAATCATTACATACTGTAAAATTAGGCGCAAACCTGTATCATATATAAAATAAAAATAAATAAATGAACTAGTGTTACTAGTGTAATCACGAATGTCAAAATTCTTCAAAAGTGTTTTCGAAGTAAACATATTCTTATTTGGGATCACAGAAAAGCAAATTAAAAAATATGGTGATACTCATAATCACATTATGCGAATTGACCAGCAGTTTATTATAGAATTATTTAGACTATTTATTATAAACACAATCATCAAAATTATGAATTATCTAAATATTTGTTTAAATTCCGTTTTGATTGTACCGCATGAGACACCACCAATGGATAACTATGACTTCATTATACGCATACATCATAGACATACGTCATCCAAACTAATTATAGTTCGTAGCAAGTTTATTGGAAAATGTGTTTATGTTTTTGAGGTTTTAGTGTTTATTTGAAACTAATAAAATTTTTACTCTGCTAGCTATTTATATGAATACGTTTTCATTTTAATGATGCTACGTATGTGACCGAAATTTTTCTAACATTAACAATTGGTATTAAATAATAGTTGATAACTGGCATGTTCCAAAATACAAATTTTCGGTTCATTTTCTATAGCTATGCTTACAAAAACAATTGAGAATTTTGAAAAATGACATCTATAAAGTACCAAGTAGAAAGAATTTCTGATGTACGGGAGAAAATTTGTCGACCTATTTTCGGACACGAAAACGTGATAATAGATGTATAAATGTATGTTGATATCTAACCATCACTTTAAAAGAAGACTGTTTAAAAATATATACTAACAGAAAAACATGAAACCACACTACCGAGACCTAAACTATTTAAAAAGAATATTTTATAATCAAAAATGTGTAACATTAAACGCTTACAAATGTGATATTGAAAATCAACATACCTATCGAACAGAATAATTCAGTAGTTATTGGGTAAATATTATAGTCTGTGTAGATCATGAGATATCAGATAGCTACGAAAATATAAAAAATGATATTCAATCGAACTGCCTATAGCAACTAACCACAAAACATTACCAACTATGTAGTGGTAGTCGTATATTGTTTCTAGTGCGTACATCCTGTCCGACGTTTTCATGTGCGTATAGTGTGTATCTACAGTAATTTACTAGTCATATTCAACTATCACACGTTTTGTAAGAATGTACATGAAAACTCAATAGGCATATCATTAATAACGTTTTAATAAATGCTTCTGAAAAATTGCTTTCTAAAAATGAGTAAAAAATAGTTTAATTTAAATTAAACACTTTATTAAGGTTTTGGTTTGAACAAAAACCACACATATTTTCAGGATTAAGACCGCACACTAAAAGTGTATGTGAAATTGAATTTCTCATGGGTTTTATTCTTTATAGATTTATGACTGAAATTTCTTCAAAGTGATGGTCTAAATTTAAAATATAAATGCAAGAGTATATTATTGAATATAATTATCAAACAATTATAATCAGTCTTTGAGACTGCGACTCCCCATAAAAAAAAGTAGTAACACAATAAAATAGTTTGAAAAAAATTGTATTTATAATTTAATATTTTTATTCATTTTGAAAATAATAATAATGGTTTTCAATATTAATATTGATAATACAATATTTTGTATTATATTTTTATAAATTTTTCTGTATTTTTTCACGAAAACCTGCAGTGCGGCGCGCGTTCGTATTGGGAATATACTCGTATTATTTAGCGGCGTCGTTCGTCCGTTGGTTACTATTATTATTGCTTATTGTTTTCACAGTTCGATAAACTATTTTTGTTTTCTAAACATTTTAAACCCGACGGCGTTTTCGCGTGGTATTAAATATTTTTATTAAATTTTCAGTCTTCCCAATGAGTTTACTTGCGAGCCGCCACTGATTATAATATTTACTATATTATAAATATTATAAAAATGTTGTACATTTTTTTTCAAATCTGATTTAAATTTTTAATGTAGTTAATTATAAAATATTGTATAGCTAATGTCCACTCTGATTTTTTTAATTTACGTTTACTTATTTTATGCGATAAATGGGTGTCCATGCAATATTATGGTTTTAATTTTATTAGTATCATGTACGTAGAAACTATAATTGAGAATGGCGTGATTTGCAAAGAGAAATACCTAATGGTAACGAGAATACTGTTTGCGTTATTGTAATCATTACCATTATCGCGGTAAGATCAAATTGTGTAATCAAGTGGTAACCAATACGTGTTTCCCGGAGTTGCCGCTCAGAGAAATTATTTCCAAACGACAAATTATTATGACAGAGACGACAGTCGTGGTCAAAAACGATTAACCTAACCTGATCGTAATCGTCATCATAGCTAAGTCGGCGTGAATTATTAAAGGAAAGTTTTGCAGTAGCTCTATGAATAATCGTTATCGAATATAAAAAATGGCACACAAACGTAATAGACGGCAGATAGCGTGGGAAGTTGTGCTGATAGTTGTATAGTAACGCCACGTCATACTGAAGATAATTCTTCAAATTCACTTTATAATATTAATATTAATTTATTTATTTTAAGACGAGGAAATTTATCATATTAACATTAATTTATAATACATTATTTATTTAATATGTGGCCGATAATATCAGCATTATTTCGAAGCATCTGTAATCAGAACCGGAGAAACGAAAAAGGCAAGTAAATAATTGAAGGTGACTAAAAACCGATTTGGGAGGGGGGGGTATAATCTAGAGCAGAAAAAAAATTATTATTAAAGGTCACGGATTTTAGCGTTAGAAAAAAACATGAAATGTGTCTAAAATTTTTTGTAATTTACCAAAAATAAAATGGTCATTGCGTCCCAACATTACATTTTTTACAGACTTTGTAGTTAATTTTTTAAACTAACCATTTTTATTTATTTATTTATTTTTGCTCACTAAGAATAAATGCAACAAAAATATGTTATATAAAGTAAAATAGTTAAGTAACAAATTACAAAAATATATACCTAATATAAAATAAAATTTGTAAAAATGTGTAAGTTAATTTAAATTTGCAAAAATGTGAAAATATCAACCATAGTTTAAAATAATCACATAGTTCTGAAAAAAATTTCTATAGTAGAACTCGATTATCTTCGTATATGAAAAATATGTTAATACATACAAATCCACACCCTAATGATAATATTATACTCAGGTCCTAGATATTGGTGATAATAATGTAGCAGACATTTTTATTGAGGTATTTTTAGTTGAATCGAACTAAAACTAGTACACCATAAATGCGTATTGAGTTTTTGAGATGATTAAAAACTAATTAAGGCGACCAACAAACTTATTTCCGTTTTGGGTTAAACAGGTCGTCAAGGGTTCGGTTACATGTAATTCAATAGGGAACGTGATGGGATCAAAAATACAATTCTCATCTAAGACAAGTTTCCGAATTTTCAAGGGTTTGTCTTGGGCAGGTTTCAATGTATTATAATATGATCTGCACTAAAACCATAAAACATTGAGTTTAAACATATTATTTACTCCCACAACTCTAGTTTGAAATTGGTTCAGTGATTGTGAATATTCTATAAATACATTTATTTTGAATTTTCTCAGAAAAATTCTGATTTTGTCAGGGATCATATACTATTACCTATGTATAGTATATACATAATTCAATAAAGTGTTTTTATATTAGCAAACTGATTTCATAAAAAGAAGTAATAATAAAATAAAAATAAACATCATTGTAAAAGCACCACTTTGCTCTACTCAGAATCTATAATCTTTTCTCAGACAATATGCTCTTTTTTTACGATATTTAAAGTATCATTCAAAATTTATCGATTTCGGAATTTTGTGATTTGTGAATTTCTCTCTCTCTCTCTCTATCTTTCTGTATACGGTTAAAATTTTCGAAAGGGGTGAATCGGTGGCGATGGTGGGAATTAGCGTAAATTAATTTTATCAAAATATTGGGGACAGGAAAATCAAAAACAACAATCACCAATAATAATAATATTTTAAAGTCGACACAGAAACCCAAGCCTGTATTGTTGAAAAATTATTATCATACGTGCCGTGTGGATTATGTTTTACAGCATTTTCATCTCCCTATTATGCATCCACAATATTTACAGCGTCGTTTTATATGTACCTATATTGTTATTGTACAAAAGTCGGATGAATTTGTTTTTTTTTAGCTTTGTACGAACGTGTTGTAAACACCAGTATCCGCATAAATCACGTAATAGCTCATCATATTTTGTGGGCGGTGCACGGGAGGGAGAAAACGTGGTTGGTCCGGTTCCGGTGCTGGCGTGTGAGCCTAAACTTTTTAGTTTTCATGTTTGAACTGAGGGAGGAGAGGATAAAGTATTACTGCAGTTCCTGCCAAAACAAACTGGACATCTGCGATCCAACTCCGTGATTACCGTCAACCACGATGCGCGAATTTTTTGGTTATGATACGCGCATAAAAAAAAAAAAAAAAATAACCGTTTGAAATAACCAAAACGAAAATTTACGCGTTTTTCGATTTTCTGTTTAATTTCTTAAAACTACTAAACGCGCTAATCCAGAAATTCCAGGCATTAATAAATGATCATTTTTTACTGAAAAAAACACTTTGCAGATTGAAAGGTTTTGTACAGCCTTAGTTAAAACGCAAGATTGCAGATAAATGATTGAATATCAGTGTTAATTAAAAATGCAATGAAATGGAAGTAAAACCGAACTAATTTTGACAATTCTGAAAATGCCGTTTGAAAGTCACCGACGACATGAACTGACTTTTAATGTTCAAATTATAAAAATTTTTCGAATCATGTAGTAATATGATTTTATTTTTCAAATACAGAATGGCTGCCATGAACAATCGTCGTTAACCTAACCGGTAAGCAGATAAATAATTACTTATAATAATAATATTATTTTATTATGATGAACTCCTGCTTAATGCTTAAGCCATTGTAACCGGCGTGTGACCAATGACAGTGTGAAAACGTATTTACTCAGTTTTTTTTTTTTCGTTTTAAAGTCACTACGAACCGCGCTGAGATACCGATCTACTGCGGGTCTTGGACCGGGGGTGTTATAATCTATTGAGATGCGAGTACCGCTATAATAATATTATGATAGTAAGTTATGGTATTACGATATCTTTGATCTACACGCGGTTTTTACTCGTCCCGAATGGGTGTAATATATAATGGCTCACGGAATTTCGGAAACATTGTGGAGCGTATAGGAATACCATAAAACGACAACGAAAGCGAACGGTGTTTAGAAAACAAACCGAATAAAATATATGAAGGAAGAAGAAAAAAAAAAAACGAAAAATGAGAAAAGAATAATTATGTACGAATCGGATACGTTTGAATCACCACAACATCGTACGTGTGTCTCTTACCGTATGTCTTATTACCATCAGATCGTTATCGCGCGGGCAATGCATACGAAATTATAATATAATGTCATATTTTACCAAGAGGCACGCCGCCGTATTATATGCATATTATAATATATACGCGTTTAATATGTAATGTACGATATAATAATAATAATATGATATACAACGTGTTTCCGTAACCATTGTAGCCTCGTGTAGAGAGAAGTATACATTCGTCGAAGTCGAGCTGGCACCCCGCGTGGCAGGCACCGACGACACCGCACCGAGTTGGACCGAGTTTTTATTTTCACGGAAACCGTTTTCAACCGTCACGCGCGTCATCGTAGTAGTATGATCATAATATTATAATATGTAGCACCGTAATCTACAGGAATTCGAGTATTTCACACTTGTTGCAGTGGAAATTGCTCACTATTATGATATTGTAATAATAAATTTGTGACTAGGTAATCAATTTTATTCACTCGTGTGCGTTAATAATTATTATTATAAACCAAGCGGACAAATCACGTGCACACCGGCAGTCTTTTGCGATTACCATCACACCACGTCGTACCGGCGCGCAGTCAGGTCGGAATAATAACATAATATCTAATGGCCGCACGTAATCGAATTCGAATACCGTTTGCGGTGAAATTTCGGAAGACTCGTCGTATTCGGTTCCGCAAAGACGGTGCCGTACACGTTCGAATAAAAACGTAGTAAAACAAAACGCTTCGTTCCCTATGTAATATGATCACTGCTCTCCAGCGTTTTACATACAACGACTTATATGTTCTTCACGCAATCCATACACGTTATACCCTTGTATCCCATACACTGCGGTGCCGTATCGATGTGACCGACACGAAACTCATTGTTGTTTACGGTGTGTGTCTGTCGGTTTTTTTTTTTTTTTAAAAAAAAATATTTCATTACGTAATTATCCTTACACGGTAGCCTCCGACCTTTGATGTTTTTACTGCGTGTGACAGTAGTGGAGGTGGCGGTGGCCATGACAAAGGGTGTACGAGAACACGGGCGGCGACAAATGACAATGCTGCGAAAAAAGGGCTCATAACGTCCCTTTTTCAAATAAATAGATGAAGTGTAAAATTATAACATACGCTCGTGTTTGTAATATGTATGTATACATAGGGATAAAACGAGCGCATATTTTTCCTACTCTTCAACAGTGGGAAAAAAAGGAGTTCGCGCAAACACACACACACACACACACATACACCACATTGTATAATACTTCGCTCATGTATCTCGTTTATTGTTCTGCGAGGAAACCGTTGACTGTCGGAGGGGGGTGGACATAATGTAAACTGATCAAAAATATATATATTTTTTTTTTGTTTATTATTCTTACGGTAAGCTTGGGGGGGGGCGCTCGAAACGTTAACGCTCTATGCGCATATATAATGCATTTTCGTTCTGTGACTAAAAACAACTTTGAAGCAATACTGAAATCGTCGAAATCCGTAAAACACCACAGATTTCGTGGGAAGGCGTGAGAAACGGTTCATTTCACGTCTCACGCGAACGATACCACGAGCAAATAACAGCAAGGTGCGGCGTGTGTGACGACTGAGCAACAAGTTGGCATGTGTGATGCGTGTCCGGGCGGCCGTTTAATCGCAGCAATCGGCGTGAACTTCCGGTGGAGTCGTAGGCTTTCTAACTTATTCTTGTGCTTTGGACGAAATTTCACACGTCTGTGTCGTCAGCGAACAATCTACCGCCAGTCCTCCAATTCGACTTCACCGAAATATTTCACTAACTCAAACCACGACATTTATGATATTATAATGTACGTTCGACACTCGACGTAAAGTTAAGCGACTAATTGAAGGGCCCGGTGCAAGAACCATCTATCTCCACTTTTTTTCAAAATGCATATTTTTACATTTTCTGATGAAGAAAAATATTGTCTACACTTCGGCGTAGTAACCGAATAAATCCATTCATTATATTACCTAACATATCTGGTATTTCATTTCGATGCAATAACCAAGTATATCCACTTTTTTTTAGTAAAAATATAAATTATTAATTAAAAATATATTACTATAAAACTTTGCTTTAATATTTAGCCATTTAGCCTTATGTATTATTATATTTTCACTTTCAGTTATTATTAAGAAAAAATATGAAAAAAACCCTCCATTTCGGTGCAATAACCAGGTATCTGTACGATTTTTTATTTTTATCAATTAAAAAATGTACTTAAAAAAATCTAAAATCTAAATATTTTTTAATGTTTAATTAGATCTTTATATAGAGAATTTAATTATATTTTTGCAATATTTATACCTCCATTAGTAATTCAGTTATAAAGTTTTAAGTTCCTCCTGAACAATTTCAAGAAGCAGAGATAACAGGTTCTTGCACTGAACCCTTCAATTACTATTCGAAAACAGCTCTTGCACGAGTACACGAAAAACACCAAAACCGCAACGGAAGATCAGCGACGCAGATCAAAATATAGTGTAATATTTGGATTGAAACAATTTTGGGTCAATGAAATGAAAATGTGTTTTACCGTAACGTGACAAATGTGTCGTGGAGTCGGGAAAAGGCGGCTGTGATTTGTGAAAATGACCGAACGGAAACTATTGGCACGGCCAAAACGTTCGTTACGGTGTTGTGATATTATTATTATTATTATAAATGATTATTGTTTACGGTTAGTGTCGATCGGACTCGGGTGTCTCGTTCCGTATTATTGGGTGTTCACTGCGGTCGATATATAGTGTGCTCGTATATTTAATAATAAATGCGGTCCGACGACGAGACACGTGCGATTCGTGGGCAGATCGGCGGCGGAGGTGTGCAGTCTCGTTTTTCGGCCGGCCGCCCGCGCGCCAAACACCGTGTCCTCGGCGTGCGGCGACGGCTACGGTGGCGACAGCGGGTAGGTATCAAGTCACTGGCTGTGCTGTTAAAGAGATATATAGGGTCGTTATGGTGTTGTTGTTGTTATTATTATTAGAAAGTTTCGCGGTTAGTTATGAGACGGGGCGAGACGGGAAGGCGACTACTGCCACTCCGCTATACTGCTGCTGCACTACACAACACACTGCTGCCGTTATACACGACGAACAATAGGGGTAATTGCAGACAGCGCCGAAGGATTAAATTATTAAATTAAATACGCCGCACAAAAGCGGTTTTCCGCCGCCACTGTCGAGTATAACTTTTCTCTACCGACCGACGAACGGCTGCTGCAACTCGCTCCAACGTCGTCGTCGTCGATTGGCACCGGCGGTCTCGCAAACGCTCTTTAAACACTCCGAAAACCGTATGTTTTCTAAAAGTGCACTACCGCCGTCTCTTTTTCCACCGCACACGCATTATTACAACGACGCGGTATAATAACAGTTATAATAGTAATTATAATTAAAATTATGATTATGATTATTATCGTTGTGAGGAGTAGCAGCAGTAGTAACAGAAGTAGTAATTGTATAAGTAGTAGTCGTCGCAGTAGTGGTAGTAGTAGTAGGTAGTTAAAGTGGTACGCATTTTCCGCGGCACGGACACGCGTCTAATGAAACGTTATTGCGGCATTCCTTTGTCGGCCTCTTGAGAAACTATATATCGTCTTGCCGCGCCCGCCTCGGTTCGCGGAGGTCGGATAAAGCGCCCCCGCAGTCGTTGCCGTGACAAAATCCGCTACGTCATTACAATGTTATTGCAATAATTACAATAGTTTTTATTATGCTCGCGATCCTCTGCGGAAAACACGAAATAAAACCGTTCGCCACTGACGGTGCCGCGACGTTTTACGATCGTTATTCGAGTGGCTGATACACGTGCATAATTATAATAATATTGTTATTGATCATCACTTTCGTGTTATTAGCGTTTTGCGTTGCATTATCTTACCACAGCAACAACAACTGCACAGAGTTCCTATATTATAAAATATATTACACTATGTCAGTAGCGTATCTGACTTACTTTTATGGGGGGGGGGGCGAACCAAAATCTTCTCAAAGAGAGCCTCAATTGAGCCAAATATGACTCAAATAATTTTTTTTTATTATTCATTGTAAGTTTTTAAATACTAAAATAATATATGATAATATTCATATGA
>JAIPRM010013863.1:0-11118 GCA_025469315.1 Stegophylla sp. TES_Ste_2020
TTCAAAATGCCGTACTTAACTCAAAATTGATCAAATCTTTTTGAAATTTTTATGACATATTTTCGTATATATTTTTAGTGGTTGGTGAAAATTTCAAGTCTCTAGCTGCATTATTTTAGAAGTTATGTCAAAAAGTAATTTTCTATTTTACGGAAATTGCCGTAATTGCATATTTTGCCGGTTTTTTGAAAATTTTTTTTCATTTTTTTCGCATTATTAAAAAAAATATTGAGAAATTTGAAAAATGACCTCTCAAAAGTACCATCTGGGTTCGATTTTGGATCTATAAAGTTACTGATCGAAACTTTTGGACACCAGTGATTCTATACGAAAAAGTGTTCACAGAGGAAGAAAATAAAAATGAACATCATTGTAAAAACATAAACTTCTTCACTAACGTTCAGAATCAAAAATATTCAAATAATTGTTCAGCTAATTAAGCAAACGACAAATTTCAACGAATCTCTGTGGACAACCTATGTGTC
Source organism: Stegophylla sp. TES_Ste_2020 (assembly GCA_025469315.1). NCBI lineage: Eukaryota > Metazoa > Arthropoda > Insecta > Hemiptera > Aphididae > Stegophylla > Stegophylla sp. TES_Ste_2020. The sequence continues at coordinate 486 of JAIPRM010013863.1, forward strand.
AGCGTTCCAATGAGCACCGGTTGAGAAACACTGCTAAAATACGTAAGAGTTCATAATAAACGTAACGTTCCAAGTCGTACACATATTATTATTATTATTATGCAAATAATATCAGTGGTGTGCACGTGAAGTTGCGCGCGCACATTCCTCTAGACTGCAAACGATGGATAATTACGCAAATTTTCACTGTTGCGCGAATATAATATTTCGTGATTTTATCGTGTTTTTTTTCCCCCCCGAATCATCGCAATTCATATGACAGGTAATTCCATGCATGTTAACCTCTACACACGGCGAACGTAACAGGTTTCGTTATCACGCTGTCAGTCTGTTGTAGAAGCTAGGAAGTTCTTGACTCTGTTGCTAACGTAATTTATCCACGGTGAAACATTATATCCATTACAAACTAAGGCGTTTGACGACGACATTTTGATTGATTTATTCACTACAAACGCGGTGAAAAATTAATAATATATTATACAATACAATTTTTAAATTTTTTGAGTTTTTACAGAAAAATTTATGTCTTATAAGAGATTATTTTAGCATTTTTGCATATTTCGTAATTTTCATAGCATATTTGGTACATTTTTAGAGCGTATTTTAAGTTTTTTCAGAACTATAAGTCCCTAGCCCTAGTTATCACAAACATAATACAACCGATGAGATATCTCGGAATTCGTATATGGGTTTCTAGCAAAGGATGGTATACTTATATGCTCTCACAGGACGAAGCATTAAATTATTTCGATACAAAGCCAATTTCGTGCGGAAAACACAACACGGTTCTCGTATTTGCGCGAAAAGGTGAAAATCCATTTCGGAAAATAGGAAACCCACATCAGAAAAGGACTTTGACCGCACACCACATATTCCGGATCCGTTGGGTAGTATTTTATTCCCTCCTTCCACATGACGTCACTATACAGACGCCGACCGCTCCGAAATCAACAGTTTCCCCCAACAGGTGCCGACAACGACGGTAGATTTACGTGTACTTCAGCTATTCGCCTTCCGAAAATCTTATTTAAATCTTTCTCTCGTGGCACAATAATAGTGTATTATAAATTTAGTACTATCTTGTTCGTTTTTCGCTTTTTTTTTCCCCGTCAACTCGTGCGTGTAAATAAACATATTATTTTATTTTGACCGTTACGCAGCAGTTTCTGGACCGCTCGGAATAAGATCTGTAATACAAAGCGTTGTTTTTTTTTTTAATCAACAATTATTTTCATTAGGTCGCCAACAAATCGTATCACAGATAATATAACAAAAACGTCCGTATAAAACATGGTTATTTTCCACGTAGGTTGTATGTTTCGGATCATCTATATCCCAAATACTGTTTTGGGAACGCTGTTAAACGGACAAATCGTCATTGTTGTTTTTTTATTTATTACGTTAAAACGTGTCGATAATGACTAGAAATCGGATACACTTTAAAGTGCCATGCAAACTAAATTCTCTATCGGAAACCTATGATGCACAAATTGAATCGAGCATTTATTCAAAGGGAATCATACTGAAAAGCCGTTCGTTCCGCTCAGAACATATTAAACAACCACAGTGAATTTTGGTGAAAATAAGCACACAAAGTTTGTCTTATTCCAATGCGTATTTTAATAAACTTTTGGTCATTAACATCCGAGTTCCAATAATGGCCCGTGGAAATACTCTTCTTCTCCTCACAATTCAATCGGTTATGACATCTCATGCTAATCGTTAAGCTGTTTTCGGACATATCCGATGGTTGGAGCTATTATATGTTAAAAAGCCGGACATACTTCGCACGATGGATGTTCTTCGCACGACGAGCGGGATTCACTTGACGGGTGTACTTAATTTTAAAGAAACGATAAATCATTTTTTTAATAAAACGATTCTGAACGAGAGAAGTTAATAATATAAAAAATAAATGAGAAAAAAAATGTAAGAAAATGTCCAAAATTTTTTTTCACATTTTCAAAATTTTCTTGCACCAAAATCTTTTTTATATGATTTTTATCTACGTTTGAATTTTCATAAAATTCGATACCAAAAAACGATGGTTTCCGAGTCGTTTTTGTCAAATTTTGGGTAGTTTTTTCCAAAAATAAAAAAATTTAAGAATTGAGAAATTCAAAAAATGACCTCTTTAAAGTACAATTTAGAGGCAAATCCGGTTTCAAAAAGTTATTAATCGAAACTTTTGAACAAGTATTTCCGTACGAAAAGTTGCACACAGAAAAAAAAAATACAAAAGAGTACAAAAATAAAATCATTGTAAAAACACTAGCTCCTTCATTTCGTTCAGAATGTAAAAGTGCGAGACCATTGCTGAGACTAGAACTACAGTATAATCACTAAGTCGGTGAGGCGGGGGTTATTTACCGTGTAATATTTTACCACCCCTGGTAAATTATTTCTAGTGAAATTTTACCTCCCCATATGGCCATAATACTGCATAGCAAGCAGAGGGGAGGTTCATATCGGTTTGAATCAAGCGTGAAATGCAACGGAAGTTATGCGAAGTGAGTGAGCATAGCGAACGGAGCTACGGAGTGAAGTGACTCTCAACGGCATAATAGTGCGAAGCAACGGTGCCGAAGGAAGTGACTCTCCGCTAAACTATAGTGAATCCCCCCTCCTCTCCGGTAAATATTATTAGTAAAATTATACCGGGAAAAAATATTCACTCATGAATTTTTACCGGGATTTAAAATTATCCACCCCCCAAATAAATTCCCTAGTGAAAATTTACTGGTGGGAGGGATTTCACGGAGTTCAATAGTCCAAGACAAAATGTTTAATCGAAAAACGTCCAAAAAGAGAATCCCTTACATAGATTTCTATTTTTTCACATCAGTGTACGGAGAGTTCAAATAAATGTATTTATAATTTAATAAGTTGTCAGAAATAATCTCGATAAATAAACTACTCAATAAAGTATAACCTTAAGGCTTAAATAATTTTTACGGAATAATAATTTTTTCGTTACTGCTGGAAAAGCTATTATACTAATAATATTATTGATAGTCAAAAATTTTTGTTTAAAATTTTGTAAATAGTTTTAAATTTGGAAAACGATAAAGTTTTCTTATGTAATATAATGTAATAAATACAATCTTATAAAACTAGGTACTTATAAATTTTACATTAAGTATGCCAGTTCAGGTTATAAAAAAATAAAAATGTTTAGATTATAAATAATTTAAATGATTAACGAGTTGTATAAAAAATAAAAGCATAAAAAAATATGAATATACTGATAATTTATTCAAATATAAATTATAAATTATAATTTTATCTAAACAATAAATGGTCTAAAAATAATAAATATACTCTTTAAAACCTTTGCTAAACGGACATTATAAATTTCCATGAGAGCATGTTAAATGGCATCATTTTGATGGTGGAGGATATAGAGAGAAGTAGTTTTAGAGTGGTTTTTTTCTAAAGTTATGACACTATGCTAGCTTATCAAACCTTTTGCAATACCTCACCTCCCTTTCAAAAATAACTCCACTATCTTAGTGATGCCAATTTAATTTTTCTAAGGTATAAAGAATAATAATAATAATATTAAATTATTTCATTTGTGTATGATTTGTATCCAGAAATTTAAAAATAACAATAACGTCAAACAGTTTCGCAACTTCACCGTTAAACTTTAATTATATTGACGCTTTTAATTATTTCCAAAAAGTTGAGAACTTAATTCAATAAATAAACATTTTCATTTCAAGTTATAAATTAATTTTCTTAAAAAACATTTGTTTCCCACTTAAAACTCTGTCTAATGAAAAAAAATTATTATACACGAGCATATATTTTTTTATTCGCAAGTTTCTGGACACGCATTTTCTTCCACACGTATTTTCACAAGATATAATTGTTGAACAAATTAGTAATCTGCTTATTAAAAAAGTTTTAAAGGATATTCAAATAGAAATAAAAATATGTTTTATTACTCGTTTCGTTTTGTTTTGTAACATATTATTTCAAAACAATCCTAATATTTTTAATTATACCAATTATACGTTTTATTTGAACAAAACGTTTTGTACATAATGACGTCTTTGTATTATGAACATAATTCGTTCAGAATCGTATTATTGAAGATATGATTAATCGTTTCTTTAAAATTCAACACACTCACCAAGAGTTTCTGACCCGACGAACGAGAATATACCAATGGTGCTAAGTATATCCCAGCTTTCTTATCTTTACGTTACTTTACTTTATGTCACTTTTCTTTACTTATTGCTTTATTTTACTCTGTAAACTTTAGATTCTACGCGCTTTGTATATGACATATAGACGTTTTGATATCAATCACGGTATTTTAATATTATTTAATTTCTGAAAAAAACAGTTGACACCTATTAATTATAACTATCGAGGTGTAAATTTTGACCGCTATTGAACAACCCCACTCGTCTCGAGTTCATAAGAAACAATAACGGTTTATTTATTTAGTGCCCTTTAAGAAAGAATTTCATTTACAAAAATTGAATCAATGAAGACTTGTATCCATTATACGACGTACATTGTACACGCGTTCACAGTTATAAAGGTACCTATTAAAATGGACGTATAGTTCGAAAACTATCGTCGTCGTAACGGAAACGACATAAAGCCATTTTAAAATATAGTATAGATGTACCACGAGTACCCGATAAATAAGCCAAAGTTTTACCGAAAGTTTGTTAAAAACACTTTAAGCGAATGTTTGGCACAAATAAATAATATATACACTCCAAAAACCTTTTAAGACATACAGCTCTCTCTAACTTTGTTAAACTGTCACCAAGCCGTCCTTTAAAATATGTAGTTTGCGGCTTTGTGTAGCCAATTACAATTATTGAGGGTATTTGCGAGTCAAAAAGCAGTTTGCGACAATTACCTTAAACTTTTTTGAAAGGTAAAACTTAAAGTACAAAAGCTGCAGAAGCGTTTTCCGAATAAATGGATATCAGCGACAAATTAAAGATTTCTCATCAATTTATTATTGGGTGTGTAAATAAAAGTGGAAAAGTTTTATTCGCAAATATAAATTAAATTGATTTCGAAACACCAATAGTAAAAATCTATACAAATTTTATCACTCGTAAGCGTCGTAAACGAGATAATTGAAATCGGCTGATTAATATATTATAAATAACACCGCGTAACATATTGTTACCGTGTTTTAAACTTATTTTGTTGAACGTTGAAATGCTTAATTTGTATGGTCATAGGAAAGTACACAAAAATAAATTTTCTGGGGTGGAGATTTAAGATGTCCCTTGTAAAAGGAAATATTAGCATGATTTGGGTAGCACAGTTATTGTTTTATGCATATTTAAATTATGTTAGAATAAGATGTATTTTGGCAATTTAATAGCAATAGTCAAATAACTAACACAGAACTTAAAAAGAAAATGAAAATAATTTATAAAACATAAATGCATTTAGTTTACGTTTCACACGACAGAAGAAACCACTGATTAGTGAGTATTATTAATAAAATATATATATGGAAGGGATTTTAACCTCTAAACCACTTTCCTCGTGTACCCGCGCCCTCGACATACATAATAATAAAATTGTTACAACGACCGAAACGATTTTTTTAACCCGTGCTTGCGTTTTTTGATTTGCCCACAGAGAAGTCTGGGAGCCGTGGAGGAGCACCAAAGAATGCGTAACTACTTGTTGCGCATCGAGAGAGAAGGCGTCCAAAAAGTCAAGATGTTCGTGGTCATCACCGTGGCTTACCTCGTCTTCTGGGGACCGCTGTTTTTCGTCACGTTGGTACAGAGCCCACTGTCCGGCAATCATTCCGACTATGAGGTGAATACCTTATAAAATTATATTAATATAATTAAATACCAAAAATGTTCTTTTTACCGTCAATATGTTTGCTTCGAGCAATCGACGTTTAATGCGAATATAAACATTACGTTAAATCGTTAGACGTAAATTATGCATTGGTTAAAGTCATAAACGTGTCAAATATAGAGGGGAATTTGAAAATGTTATATTATTTTTTTGGATTTTCCTGCGGGCTTTTCTGGAATCAAAATTATTTCCTCCATTATGCATTGTCATCGAGTACGAAGTAATACACTCGTATAATACCAGTGGCCTGCGGTGACAAAGAACATTGTCTGATTTTCAACAATTTTCCTGTTGTATAATGAGTGTAAATTAAATATTAAAGCATAAACAATTAATGTAGCGAGCGAAATTTTATCCCATTGGATTTTCGACTCTGCGTACCCTGACTTTTCCCAATTCGTATGAATATAGTGCGTATAACAGCATTTATACAGAAATGTTTTGGTGTAAAAAAATCTACGGGACATCCAAACTTTCGGCAAATCATCGCAGTGGATTGGACGTAAATGGCTAAGCGTGACAACGAGAACGTTATCTGAGTATTTGTACCAATATCGGTTTTTATTTAAATTTTTAAACGAGTCCTGAACCGCAAAATCGAAAACATCAGTGACTCGCTTAAAGATTTAATACACCGTAAAAAGCCGATACACGAACACGGATGATGTTTTTGCCTTTAATAGTATAATAATAGGTCGTTTTACTTTTTTAGTTGTTAAGACATATGATGTAAGTAAAATCGATTGTGCTGAACGCGAAATCGATATGACCCGTAAGATGAGGACAACACGTGCGGGCACGATAACGTCCTCTCGCTTTATGATGATAATAAGTTAGGGCTTGAATTTACATGCAATAAAAAAATGCATGAAATATGCATTTGTTTTATGAATTATATGCAAAAATATTTGGGGAAATAAGTCGGTTTTAAAAAAAAAATGTACTAAAAAATGTCTATGATACACTGTTGCAGTTTTGCACTGTTGCTTTGTATTTTTGTCAAATGACAAAAGTCAAAATGAATTCGACTCACACAAAGCTCTTACAAATTACAGTTATAAATTTTTAACAACTGTATATACTTCTTGTAGTTATAGAATAACATGTTGCAATAATAATTGTACGAATGTGAAAAAATTAAGATCAGATATAAATTAAATTACCATTAAAACTACCTAGTAGCAAATTAAAAATACTTTGTTTTTTTGAATCGATAATTTATTTTCTTTGCCACTGCCAAAATATACCTTAAAACATTCATTTTTACGTATTTACATATTTGAAAAATGCAATGATATGTATATTGTTAAAAAAAGCCGGACATACTTCACACGATGGGACGATGGGTGTTCTTCGCACGACGGGTGGGATTCTATTGACGGGTGTATTGAATTTTAAAGAAACGATAAATCATTTCTTCAACGAAACGATTCTGAACGAGGGAAGTTAATAATATAAAAAATAAATGAGAAAAAAAAATGTTAGAAAAATGTCCAAAATTTTTTTTCACATTTTCAAATTTTTCTTGCGCCAAAATCTTTCTTATATGATTTTCTATCGATGTTTAAATTTTCATATAGTTCAGATCAAAAAATTATGGTTTCCGAGTCGTTTTTGTTAAATTTTGGGTAGTTTTTTCCAAAAAAAAACATTGAACAATTGAGAAATTCAAAAAATGACCTCTCTAAAGTACAATCTAGAGGCAAATCTGGTTTCAAAAAGTTACTGATTGAAACTTCTGGACAAGTATTTCCATACGAAAATTTGTGCGCAGAAAAAAAATAAATAAACATCATTGTAATAACACTAGCTCCTTCGCTCGTTCAGAATCTAAAATTATGTGAATTAAAATAAGATGAAGTGATTTGTTGTCATTATACAAACAATTAGAAATAATTAGAAAATGACTGCAAAAACATTTGAATTTTTACAAATCTTAGTTCTGATAGTAAAAATAATATTAAATAACAATAAACGTCTGGTGTCCAGGTTATTGACGTCTGCGCGAGGAGTAGCAAAGGGATCGGAAAAGCTCGTGATTTCTCGGAACAAAATTTTCCACGTAATCTTCTTCCTTCCCCCCCCCAGTTTTTCTCCTCTTTTTTTTCGAGAACCATCCGCGCTTACAACACGATCTAACCTCCCGGGGTAGTAGTAGTACACGCGTATATTTAACGCACGCCACCGCAATTCACCTACGCCGCCGCGCGCAACAACACCGCGATAAAATATTGACGCGAAACTTCCTGTGCATAATATTATCCTTCGCCGAGCCTACTTTTCCGATCTGCGAGCACGCACGAAAACCGCACGCCACCGTTTTATAATAATATATTATCCGCCTCGAAGTAAAACAATAATATAATTGCACCGGAGCCCGTCCGTGAGACGTGTGTACTAGGAAGCTGCTTCGCTACGCAGAAGAGCTGTGTGTATCTCCAGGAATTCAATTTTCGAGAAACAGCATTTTCGGATTTTTTTTTTTTTTTATACGTTTTTTTCCTCTCCTCTCCTATCCCATTGCGTTGAATTTCGTTTTGTTTCCAATATATTTTTAAAATAATAAACGGTTGTTTTGAAGTCACGCGTGTTGTGCAAAACATTAGCACAGAGTGTGGGACGCGACCCTCCGAGGGGGGGGGGCAAAATCTTTATAAGGGGGGTGCGGGAAAATTTTAAAAATCAACATTGTATTGGTAGGACAAAAAAATGTTTGTGAAATTTGCGTGATAATAATCGCGTCCTATGGAGTGTACTGGAATTTTTCTTCGTTTCACCAAAATTTGTAATGAAAAAAAAAACAAGCCCACCTATCACATTAAAAGTGACTGATTGATTAAAACCTTTTATTATAAATTTTTAATGTGAATATAAATATTAATCTATATTTGTTGTTTGTTTTTAACTTTTTGGCAATCTAAACATTACTGTTAGAATTATTTTTATGAGGGGGGCCCAAAATCTGGGGTACACCAAAGTGGGGGGCCTGGCCTGAAAAGTTTGAGAACCTCTGCATCAGCATAAATATCGATAGATAATTTCTCCGATAAAACGGTTCTGATTGGAGCTTCAGTGTGTTCAAGGCCGTGCCGATGGGGTGGTAATGGGGGTTCAAACCATCCCCAAATTGACTGGCATCTTTTTTCTTGACGTCATATTCTATTTAGAAAATAAAAATATTATGAGTGGTGAATGCTCTGTACGATTATATAGTTGTTATGTACCCGTTATTGTTGTCTTTAAAAGAAAACACTTGCTGTGGAAAACGAATCGGGTTAAAAATGATTGAAATAATAAATTATCAAAAAATGTACTACAATTTCTTGGATGTGACTGTACATATTGAATAAAAAAAAAAAATATATTTTCTAAAAATGTTAGTTGATAAAGAGATCAAACAATTTTTAATAAAAACAAAAACACACATCCTGCATGACAAAATATATTTAGTTTAAAAATCACATCATTTTCGAAATTTATGGACTTAATTTTACTAATTATTTTCTTTTACTATGATAACAGTAGGTAATTGTTTTATAAAATGTATATAAATATGCAGAGTGTTATGATATTAATTTAATTTGTTTTTTAAATGTATGTTTGTAATATTTCACAGTAAAATCATTAACATAGTTAACTAGTTACTGTATTGTTTTACTATCTATTGATATTATTATGACTATATTACAAGTTAAATACTGACTTGAATTTGAAAATTAAAACCACCCCCGAAATAAAATCCTCGGCACTCCCCTGGGTGTATTTATACGGAAATAAATTTCCCGTTTTATAAAGAGCATGTTTAACAGCGTTTAATAACAGAATAATCCACGTGCCTTTCGTTATTCCTGAGAACGATTAATGTTTGCAATGGCTTGAAATTTAAAGCTCTTATAATTCATTAAAAATCGTACGTTGGTCTGAGAAAAATTTGTACAAAATGTTCCACATCTAAAACACAAAGTTGATTATTTAATAAAATAACGTTTTATTTTAGATTCTAATTGAAATGAAGAAGTTAAAATGGTCTTTCAATGATGTTATTTTTGTTTTTCATTTTATAAAACACTTTTTGTATACAAAAAAGTGATCCCATAAGTATTTTAGAATTTTTTTTCACATAGTACTTCAAAAAAGATAACTTTTTTTTAACATTCTTAAAATAATTATACTTGAGATTTGAAATGTTTACCCATTGTCAACAATAATGTAATACATAGGTACTGAAAAAGTCATGAGAATTTTATGATTAAATTTCTATTTTTTTTTTTTTTTTTTTTGTATATATATTATGTTCTCAATTCGGTAAAAAGATCATTTACTAAAATTTTTCTCGCATAATTTCTTACAGGCTTTTATAATAGAAATCAAGGATCGAATAGTTTTTATCCAAAAAAAAATTTTTGTATATTATTTTATAACAAATATTTTTTCGTTGTTAATTTTTCGAAATCTTCAAAGTTTTTCCTGAAACAAGAAATATCTACCGAAAATTAGAGTAAAAGCAGTAGTATGCTATTTTAACTATTTTAATATCATCATATTTTGTTAAAACACGTATAACTACAAAACAAGCATCCCGTATTTGTATAGTACAAACAAATAACATTTCTAAAAAAGCCGGACATACTTCGCACGATGGGTGTACTTCGCACGACGGATGGTATTCTCTTGACGGGCGTATTCAATTTTAAAGAAACGATAAATCATTTCTTCAGTAAAACGATTCTGAACAAAGGAAATTAATAATATAAGAAAAAAAAATTTTCGA